>JAGFNQ010009457.1:0-181779 GCA_024364735.1 Boesenbergia rotunda
GATCTGCAATGCTAGGAACCACCCCAAGCTCTGCAACGAACTTGCGGATCCAAACTGCCTCCTTTGCTGCCTCTGATGCAGCAATATACTCAGCCTCTGTTGTAGAATCAGCAACTGTGTCCTGCTTCGAACTCTTCCAGCTCACAGCGCCGCCATTCAGACAAAACACGAACCCTGACTGCGACCGATAATCATCCTGGTCGGTCTGGAAGCTAGCATCACTGTAACCCTTTACAGTTAGCTCCTCATCGCCTCCATATATCAAGAAATATTCTTTAGTCCTTCTTAAGTACTTAAGAATATTCTTGACCGCTATCCAGTGACGCTCACCTGGATCTGACTGGTATCTGCTCGTCATACTTAAAGCATACGAGACATCAGGACGAGTACATAGCATGGCGTACATGACAGATCCTATGGCCGAGGCATAAGGGATCTGATCCATGCGGTCTCTCTCCTCTCTAGAAGAGGGACTTTGAGTCTTCGAAAGACTCATACCATGTGACATAGGCAGAAATCCTTTCTTGGAATTCTGCATGGCAAACCGAAGTAAGACCTTGTCAATATATGTACTCTGACTTAGGCCAAGCAATCTCTTAGATCTATCTCTATAGATCTTGATGCCTAAAATACAGGCTGCTTCACCTAAGTCCTTCATTGAGAAACAATTCCCCAGCCAAGTCTTCACAGACTGAAGCATAGGAATATCATTCCCAATGAGTAGTATGTCATCCACATACAATATGAGGAAAACTACTATGTTTCCTTCAACCCTCTTGTAGACACAGGGTTCATCTTCATTCTTGATGAAACCAAACTGTTTGATTGCATCATCGAATCGAAGATTCCAGCTCCGAGAAGCTTGCTTTAGTCCATAAATGGACCTTTGCAGCTTGCATACTCTGCCAGTATGCTTTGGATCTACAAAACCCTCAGGTTGTGTCATGTACACATCCTCGAGTAGGTTCCCATTCAGGAACGCGGTTTTGACATCCATCTGCCAGATCTCATAATCGTGGTATGCTGCAATAGCAAGCATGATCCGAATGGACTTGAACATCGCTACTGGAGAAAAGGTTTCATCATAGTCAATACCATGAATTTGTTTGAAACCCTTTGCTACCAGTCTACCCTTATAGGTATGCGTAAGTCCTCCCATGTCAGTCTTTCTCTTAAAGACCCACTTACACCCAATGGTTTTACCCCTTCAGGTGGATCAACTAAGGTCCAAACTTGGTTGGTGTACATGGAATCCATCTCGGATCTCATGGCCTCAAGCCATTTCTCAGAGTCTGGGCTCATCACAGCTTCCTGATAGGTTGTAGGCTCATTCTCAATGAGCACAACGTCATTGTCATCAGACAAGAGAAATGAATATCTCTCAGGCTGATGACGTACCCTACCAGACCTGCGAAGAGGTAGGTCTACTTGAACAGGATGTTGTTCCATAACTCCTTGTGTAACAACCTCATGATCCACAACACTTTGTGGTTCCTGTTCAACCTCCATCAAGGCCTCAGTGCTTTGGTCCATATCTTGAAGTTCTTCAAGATCGAACGTACTCCCACTAGTTTTTCTAGAAACAAAGTCCCTTTCTAGAAAAACCCCAGTCTTCGCCACAAACACTTTGTGCTGACTGGGAATGTAGAAGTAATATCCCTTCGTTTCCTTGGGATATCCTACAAAATAGCACTTATCAGATTTGGGTCCCAGTTTGTCTGAGACTTGACGTCGAACGTAAGCCTCACAACCCCAAATCCTCATAAAAGACATCTGGGGACTCTTCCCAGTCCATATCTGATATGGTGTCTTTACTACAGCCTTTGATGGAACACGGTTAAGAGTGAAGGCTGCCGTGTCCAGAGCATATCCCCAAAAGGATATAGGAAGATCTGTGTGACTCATCATGGATCGCACCATATCTAATAGGGTACGATTCCTCCTTTCGGACACACCATTCCATTGTGGTGTTCCAGGAGGAGTGAGTTGGGACAGAATCCCACACTCAGCTAGATAGTCACGGAACTCATGGCTGAGGTATTCTCCACCTCGATCTGATCGAAGTATTTTAATACTCCTGCCAAGCTGGTTTTGTACTTCATTCTTGAATTCTTTGAACTTTTCAAAGGATTCTGACTTATGTGTCATCAAGTACACATAACCATATCTACTGAAATCATCAGTAAATGTAATGAAGTAACTATAACCACCTCTGGCAGCAACATTGAAAGGGCCACATACATCACTATGTATAAGACCTAACAAATCGGTTGCTCTTTCGCTGTGTCCACTGAATGGAGTCTTGGTCATCTTGCCAAGAAGGCAAGACTCGCATGTCTCAAATGATTCAAAATCAAATGAGTCCAGCAAACCATCTCTATGGAGCTGGGATAGGCGACTCTCATTTATATGGCCTAAGCGACAGTGCCAGATATAGGTTTGGTTCAAGTCATTAGACTTGAGCCTTTTGGTATTTATGTTATAGATAGGGTTTTCTAAGTCTAGAAGATAGAGTCCGTTCATCAGAGGTGCACTACAATAGAACATTTCATTTAAATAAACTGAACAACATTTGTTCTTTATTATAAACGAAAATCCTTTCTTGTCTAAACAAGAAACAGAAACTATGTTCTTAGTCAGAGCAGGCACATAATAACAATCATCTAACTCTAATACAAGCCCAGAGGGCAGAGATAGCATATAAACTCCTGTAGCAACAGCAGCAACTCTTGCTCCATTGCCAACTCGTAAGTCCACCTCGCCCTTTGTCAATGCCCTGCTATTTCTCAGCGCCTGCACATTAGTACAAATGTGAGAAGCACATCCGGTATCTAATACCCATGATGTAGAAATAGACAAATTGACTTCTATAACATGAATACCTGAAGTAGAAGTCTGACTTCTCTTCTTCTGGAGATCTTCCATATATTTCTTGCAGTTCCGCTTCCAGTGTCCGGTCTCACCACAGTGGAAGCAGGTAGCATCCTTGGCAACCCCTCCTTTGGGTTTCAGTGCTTTGCCCTTGCCCTTGCCCTTGGCTTGAGACTTTCCCTTGCCTTTGGGCTTGCCCTTACCTTTGTCCTTCTGCACCATCAAAATGGGCTTGGCCTTCTTAAGATTGAGCTCAGCAGTTCTTAACATGCTGAGCATCTCAGGCAGGGGCTTGTCAATTTCATTCATGTTCCAGTTCATGACAAATTGACTATAACTTTCGGGTAGGGACTGCAAGATCAAGTCTGTGGCCAGCTCTTGGCCCAGTGGGAATCCCAATCTCTGTAAATTCTCTATGTACCCAATCATCTTGAGTACATAGGGACCTACGGGAGTCCCTTCTTGCATCTTGCACTGAAACAGTGCCTTAGAGATCTCAAATCTCTCGTGCCTTGCTTGTCCTTGATACAGTTGACGCAGATGCTCAACCATATCGAAAGCATCCATTAACTCATGTTGCTTCTGAAGCTCAGAGTTCATGGTTGCGAGCATAAGGCATGACACATCTAATGCGTCATCTTGATGCTTCTTGTGAGCATCACGGTCAGCTCGCGTGGCACTGGCAGGAGGTGCCTCGGGAATAGGCTGCTCCAGAACGTACAGTTTACGTTCTTGCTTGAGAACTATTCTCAAGTTCCTGTACCAGTCCAGGAAGTTTGCTCCGTTGAGCTTGTCCTTCTCAAGGACAGATCGCAGGGAGAGAGTATTTGCGTTTGTCGACATGGCAATCTACAACAATAAAATGCAGAAAATTAAATAACATATTCCTTTTTCATTTAATTAGGCCTTTAATTAAATGATTCTCCCACTGAATTATAGAAAATTTGTAGAATCAAGTCATAGATGTGGTCAAACCACGCTACAAGATTCTATCTAATTTAACTATAATATAGTGGGACAAGATCCACATCATACTAAGCCTTGAGTTAGCTTTGGCTAAATCGCCCAAGACTTAGTACGATCGGTAGGTAACAATTTACCGATTACATCTCTATGCAACTCTTGTTTATAGGATTAAAATTTACATTTACATAAAAACTTGAGTTAGCTTTGGCTAAATCGCCCAAGTTTTAATATAAATGCGATTTTTATCCTACCTTTCCAACGATTGGAATATGCCTATAGTTAGACTCGATCCGACCGAGTTAACTAGTTTCACTCAATCTGATTGAGTTTGTTCTCACCCAAGCCGTGATAGGCGGGACCAAGATTGTCCCTCCGTACCCTACCAAGATTAAATGTGTTGCTCTGCTTTGGCAGATTCAACAACAACAAATGATCGAGGTAGTGATAGGTATCAAAACTTGGTAGGCATTTACGAGTCGGAGTTGATTTGAATTAGATCGAATCTAATCGCAAGAGAGAGGGTGTATCATATACACAAGGCTCTAATTATTTTACTCTAGCATGCATCACATACAAGCAAATAATAAAATAATTTAATTTGTGATTGGATCATGGCCCTACTACGATCTTCTCAAGCCAATGAGAAGATCGGACGGTCAACCTAGGGTTTCGCTTCTCCAAGCTTCTCCTTTGACCGCCACGTGTCGTCGGCTCCCTCCATAACTCCGTCTTCGGATGGACCATCCATCGTCTTCATTTTGGACATTACAAAATAAGAAAATACAGAAATAAAATAAAAGAAGCCGACTCGCAGGTCGCATACACTATACAACACGCACAACCACAAAAACGGTACGCAGACCGTAATATGAATTACAACACATTCCAATCATATTGGGTTTTTATTGGGCCATGATCATCACAAATCCATACATAATTCCAAATTATGTATTTTAAATAAATTTCTATAATTTTCGACAATTTTACAATATTATGAGTTACCCTTCCGTAACGGTCCCGCTACACTATTTTCGGGCACGATTGCGGGACAATGCCCCTCGCGGGGTTAGGGGCAGCGCCCCTACTCGCGAAATGAATTTCGCGAGTGTCCCAAAACCACCTTACAGCAACTTAAGCTGCTGTCCCGAAAAATTATAGCGAGATCTTTCCGTTTCGGAAAGTTTTTCTCGATCGGTGAAGCCTACAAGTGTCCGAACACTTGTTGCTTCGACTTTATGAGAAAAATACCCATAAATACTATAAATTTCGAAAAATCACAGAATATTATTTGTCTGTAAATTTTGTATCTAATACAAAAAAAAACAAATTTAAACTCGTACAAGGTTCGCACGTGGCTCTGATACCACTGTTAGAGATTCTGGCCGCAAAAACCGCTTTTTGCGTTGCGGAAACCCCAGAAGTTCGGCCACGGGATCCGTGCGAACATAAAATAAATTACGAGTACGAGTTTCGCTACTAAATCTACATTAGATCTACATGATAAAACCATTACCCTTGATGCGTAGCCCTTCGCTTTCCCGCTTGTCCAAAAGCCGCCGGATCTCGTAGAGTATCAAGGCAGACACTCCTCTATATGTATCCACGCGAACAAAATAGATGGATCAAAACCTTAGGTGTGCTAGCACCTTCTAGGTTTCGACAAGAGGAGAAGGATAGCAAGAAGAAAAATCTCTAGAGGAAGAAGAAGAGCCACACACAAAAAGGGAACCAAAATCCCTTTTTGATCACCCTTGGTGGCCGGCCACTTAATGGCCATTAATGGCCATTAAGTGGCCGGCCACACATGCCATAACCTCCTCCATTTGAATTCAAATTCAAATGGGAGGGGTTACCACCTTGGAAATGATGTGGCATACACATTTAGTCAAAAACCAAGCCAAGTCATCACTTGGTCAATTCAAGGTGAGGTGGTTTTGGTCAAGTCAAACTTGCCTTTTATGGACTTTCCATATTTAGTCAAGTCAAACTTGACTCCATTTCTTCTCCCATGTCAAGTCTAACTTGAAGTGGAACCAAGTCAAGTCAAACTTGATTTGGATTTAGGTCAAGTCAAACTTGCCTTTTATGGACTTTCCATATTTAGCCAAGTCAAACTTGACTTCAATTTTTCTTCTCCCATGTCAAGTCTAACTTGAAGTGGAACCAAGTCAAGTCTAACTTGATTTGGATTTAGGTCAAGTCAAACTTGCCTTTTATGGACTTTCCATATTTAGCCAAGTCAAACTTGACTTCAATTTTCTCCATCTATTTGTTCTTTGCGTGTGACCCTATAGGTTCTTGTAACGTTGGCAATGCTTCTAACCTCTTAGAAGCATAAGCAATGAGCGGTATCTAGCAACACATCATTGCTACCCAAGTTACAAGAATGTTGAGATCCAACATCACCTTGTGACTAATAATTGTGACTCTCACAATATATGATAATGTCCCTCTATCCTTGATATCTAGATTGACTCAATTGAGGCATAGACCGTGTCATCCTCGAGTCAATCTATATCTTGAACTCCAAGTAGACTCACACTAATCAAATGAGCTCAATATCTCATATTGACTCACTTGGGCATGGCCATGCACTTTGTGGTCTAACTCTATCAAGAATACGATATCGCTCCCGTCATATAGGAGGGATAGATCCCATCTACATCACTCACATCCCTCTCCATAATTTGTTACATACCCAGTAATCGCCTTTATAGTCCACCCATTTACGGGTGACGTTTGACGAAGCCAAAGTACGTAACTCCTTATGTAGGAATCCATGGTGACTTCAGGTCCAAGGACTAATAGTCATACTAATAGCCACATGAGAAAGTATATGACACTCATATAACGATCCATGATACTTTCTCATGGCGGGTCATTCAGTATACATTCTCCAATGCATACCCATGTGTCAACTTGATATCTCTATATCCATGACTTGTGAGATCAAGTCATCATGTTGACTTACATGCTAGCCTCTACGTATTAACATTGTTCTTGAATGTTAATACTTGACTAGGAATTATTTAGAGTAGTGTTCTCTATATCATCTCACTATCGATTCAACTAATCGATTGATATAGATAAGAATCTTCTACTCAAGGACATTATTATGCTTAGCTATTCGGCACAAATACACGTATGTATAATAACCATAAAACATGCCTTTATTTATACACAGGAATATGATACAAATGAGTCTATATATTCATCACATGATTGGCTCTAGGGCTCTCACTAACAGTAGATGCTACCTTAGCATTTTCTAAACCAAATTTCTTTAGCATCTCCTTAGCATATTTGGTTTGAAAGACATGTGTACCTTCATTAGTTTGCTTAACATGAAGGCCAAAGAAAAAGGTTAACTCTCCTACAAGACTCATCTCAAATTCATCTTCCATACACTTGATGAATTCTTGTAGGAAGTCATTATTTGTTGACCCAAAAATGATATCGTCTACATAGACTTGTGCAACAAATATGTCCTTATCTTTAGATTTTAGGAACAATGTAGGGTTAATTGTTACTCTCCTAAACCCCTTAGACACTAAAAAGGAAGAAAGCCTTTCATACCAAGCCCGGGGAGCTTGTTTCAATCAATATAAGGCTTTTCTTAACTTGAACACGTGTCTTGGATAGTTAGGGTCCTCAAACCCGGGGGGTTGTTCTACATAGACCTCTTCCTTAATGATCCCATTGAGGAATGCTGACTTCACATCCATTTGGTAGAGTGTAAAACCCATGTGAGCGGCATAGGCTAATAAAATTCTAATTGATTCTAACCTTGCTATGGGGGCATAGGTCTCATCATAATCTAGTCCCTCAACTTGGTTAAACCCTCTAGCTACCAATCTAGCCTTGTTCCTAGTGATTTTACCTTGGTCATCTAGTTTGTTCCTAAAGACCCATCTAGTGGTTACAATAGTGCAATCATTGGGCCTAGGAACTAACTCTCAAACTTCACTTCTCTCAAATTGATTTAGCTCTTCTTGCATAGCTAAGACCCAATCAACATCTCCCAATGCCTCATCAATGGACTTGGATTCTAATTGGGAGATTAGAGCTATTTGACGAGTTTGATCCCAAAAATAGGACCTAGTCCTTACTCCTTGAGTGACATCACCCACAATTTGGTCAATAGGGTGATCATGATGATGTCTCAAAGGTCTATAGGTTGTAGGTTCATTTACCCTTTCTTCCTCATCCTCTAGGGTATTTCTTACTCCCCCTTGATCATTGCCCTCCAAATGTAGGTCTTGGACACTTTGGGCAAGGGGTTGGACTTCCTCTATATCCTTGTTAATTGAGGTCTTTCTAGAGTAGGTACTAGTTGTTTCATCAAACATAACATTTGAGGACTCCTCAATCACTTTTGTTTTCTTGTTGTACACTCTATAGCCTCTACTAGTCAAGGAGTACCCTACTAAAATCCCTTCATCGGCTTTTGACTCAAATTTTCTTAGGTCATCTTTGGTATTTAAGATGTAGACTTTACATCCAAAGACTCTAAAATAATGGACTTGTGGTACCCTTCCATTCCATAGTTCAAAGGGTTTTTTTCCTGAAAACCTATGTACCAATACCCGATTTTGGATATAGCAAGCGGTGTTAACCGCTTCGGCCCAAAAATAGCTAGGAAGGGAATATGCATTAAGCATAGTCCTAGCAGCTTCTTGTAGGGCTTGGTTCCTTCTCTCAACTACCCCATTTTGTTGAGGAGTTCTTGGGCATGAAAACTCATGCTTGTACCCATTTTCAACACAAAATTGTATGAAATTAGCGTTTGGAACTCCCCACCATGGTCACTCCTAATTCGGTTTATTTTGATGTTCTTTTCATTTTCTACCCTTTTACTAAATCCTATAAATATCTCTAGGGTATCATCCTTATGTTTCAAGAAATAAACCCATGTAAATCTAGAGAAATCATCTACTATGACTAGGCAATATTTACTCCCTACAAGTGAGGGAGTACTGTGGCAATCAAATAAGTCTATGTGCAACAGTTCTGAAGGTAGAGAAGTAATGGTTAGGGTTTTACCTTTGTGTGATGCTTTTGATTGCTTACCCTCTTGGCATGCATCACACAACTTGTTCTTCTCGTACTTGATCATTGGGAGCCCCTTCACCAATTCTTCCTTAGACACTCTTGCAATGCTCCTCATGTTGATGTGTCCAAGTCTCCGGTGCCACAACCAACCTTCTTCTTCTTTGGACATGAGACACTTAGCAACATTGTTAGTAGCATAGGTGAGATCAAGATAATATAAATTTGCCTCTCTAAATCCTTCTAATATGATAGTACTCGATTCATTATATCTAATGATGCATTTCTTAGCATGAAATTCAACTTTAAAACTGGCATCACATAATTTACTTACACTTAATAGATTGAATTTCATGTCTTTGATTAAAAGTACCTTATGTATGGAAATGGTGGGGGATACCTCAATTGTGCCCCTACCAATGATTCTCAACTTTCCACTATTCCCAAAGGAGACCGCCCCTTCTCTTAGGTAGCTAATAGTGGTGAACTTGCTCACATCCCCGGTCATGTGTCTTGAGCATCCACTATCTACTATCCACATAGTTGGGGCATCCTTCACCTTTACCTAACCAACATGGAAAACATACTCTTTTGGTACCCATATCTTTGATCCATAAGCATCATTTAGAAATCTCTTAGGTACGCATGCCTTCTTTGTGGTTCCTTTAGCCCCTAGTCTCCTAGATGCACCAATCCTACCGGTAAGTGAATCAAATGCTACCTCCTTGGTCTTAGGCCTATAACCCAACCCGGCCTTGTTATACATAGCCCTTTGACTATTAATGATCATATCTAGGTTACTAGATCCCACCAGGAATTTCCTAAGGGCCTTCGTGAGGTCATCTACCTGTTTCCTTAATTCACTATATTCATTTTCAAAGTGTGAAACATGTGAGGAGGTAGAACTAGCATGTAAATCTTTAAGTTTAGTAGCTTCTACACTAAGCATGGCAATTTGTTCTTTTAGCTCCTTACTTTACTTCTAGCATTAGCTAAGTCCATGTTCGTGCTAGAAATTATTTTCACTAAAGTAGAGGAGGATAAGTGGTATACCTCACTTACCGAAGCTTCTGACTCTGATGATGAAGTGGAGGAGCACTCATCTTCACTGTTGATGCAGTCTGACCCTGATTGTTGTTTTGGTGTTGACAACGATTTAAGTTTTGATTTAAGTTTGGTTGAACGAATTGGGATTAAGTCTTAGTCGGGGACTAGGCACAAAGTCCTAATCTGGAGGGTAAGGTTGATGAAATCCCGGCTTGGAGGGCCAGGTCCTAGCCTGGAGGGCTAGGTTGGATGGAAATCCCGGTGAGTGAAGCCGGGTCCTGGTGAGTGAAGCCAGGTGATGGAAATCCCGGTGAGTGAAGTCGGGTCCTGGTGAGTGAAGCCAGGTGATGGAAATCCGAGTGAGTGAAGTCGGGTCCTGGTGAGTGAAGTCAGGTGATTGAAATCCTAGTGAGTGAAGCTAGGTTGAAATCCTGGTGAGTGAAGTCGGGTCCCGGTAAGTGAAGCCGGGTGACCGAAACCCTGGTGAGTGAAGCCAGGTCCTAGCTTGTAGGGCTAGGTTGATGTCCCAGTGAGTGAAGCTGGGCATGGCACGAGTCAGAGAAGGGTTGGAGGCTTGTTCTCGTGACTTAGAGTGCATTTGGGCTTGCCAGGATCGGTTTGGTGACCGATCAGGGAAGTTGGCACAGTGCTCCTTCATGGATTGGCCTGGTGACCGATCCAGCGATGACTGATCGGTCTGGTGACCGATCAGGGAGTATGCGTTTCACTCACTGAACGACTCCTGATCGGTCTGGTGACCGATCAGGGAGCTCACAAGTGGGTTGAGTTCCCCTGATGCTATACTCCTGATCGGTCCGGTGACCGATCAGGGATCATACAGTGGGTTTTGGGAACCTTACTGCTCGACTCCTGATCGGTCTGGTGACCGATCAGGGATACTGTTCAGATCGGTCTAGAGAATGATCAAGTGTCGCGAGATTCTCCTTATAACGGATCAGGATGGAGTCTGATTGGTCTGGAAGCAGCCTGATCAGTCTGGGGACCGATCAGGCTGGAGCCTGATTGGTCTGGGGACCGATCTGGAGTATGCAGCAGAATGCTAGATTGATCTGGGGATTAATCAGGAGTGTGTAGAAGACTGTTGGATCGATCTGGTGACCGATCAGGGACCTTCCTGATCAGTCTGGTGACCGATCAGGAGCAGAACTTTAATTCAAATACGCTGTCAGAAGCTCTGATCACGACTATTTTCTCTGCCGATTCTCTGATACATTGCTGATTTCATTTGATATGCATTGCTAAGCCTCTGTTGGAGTGTGCAGGTGATAGCAGGTGATTCACACACTCAAGGAGGGTCAATGGGAGGCTTTCCTTGGAGCATATTTGTTTGTTTCTTCTTCTCAAGTTTCAACGGCAACTGAGGCATGGTTGGTGACTGACGGAGGCTCAGCTGGAGAGGGACTTCAGTGGACTGAGTGCTCAGAGAGGTCAGTGGGTTCAGGCTGTGCTCAGGGGATGCTGATGGAGCCTGGCGATGAAGCAGAAGCTTAAGAGGAAGATGAGAAGCAGAGGAGAAAACAAGAACGAACAGGAAAACAAGCAAGTGTGGTTGTGGGTTTCGCTGTTGTGGTTGTGCTCCTTATGTAGCTTCTCTCTTGAGCTTTTTTGCTACTGTCTTGTGAGAGGTTCCTCATTAGTCTCGTGTGCTTACCTTGTATTCATCTACTGAGGTGATTGTGGAGAGGTTTCTCCACCGAGAAGGAGGCGCTTGATATCCGGTGTTCACCGGGGCTTGATCTGCCGACGATCAAGGGATCGCCCACCTTACGTGCACGCCAAGGAGTAGGGGCAAGTTATCCCCGAACCTTGTACATCACTGTGTCGTCTGGTTTATTGTGTTTGTTTTGATTTCTATTTGTTATTTCTGTTTCTGCACTTGTGCTGTTTGTTTCCGCTGCCTAACTCTTGAAGTGCAGAAAGATTTGAAAAGCTGAAAGAAATTATGTCTGGCTATATTCACCCCCCCCCTCTCTAGCCATCCGAATTCCAACAAGTGGTATCAGAGCTTGGGCCTCTACTTCAACGGCTTAACATCCGAGAACTAGCAAAGATGGCCATGGGAAGAGAAGGGTTTAGCACCAGCCGACCTCCACTTTTCGATAGTGCTGATTTTCCATACTGGTGGTTGAAGATGGAGGTTTATCATAAAACCAACCTCGGCATGTGGTTTGCTATCAAGGAAGGTTTTTCCACTCCTAAAGATACTGAGGGAAAAGAGATGGACTTCACAAGTTGGTCAGCAAATCAAATCTGGAGAGGTGAAGCCGATGTGAAAGCGGTGGTAACTTTGCAATGCGGGTTGACCAAGGACCAACTAATCAAGGTTGGTCCCTTCATAAGTGCTAATGGCCTTTGGAACAAAGTCATTGAGCTCCATGAAGGAACCCAAGACACCTGGACTGCCAAGAAGGACCTCCTTCTCAGCCAACTCCAAAATCTATCCATGAAAGAGAAAGAAACTGTAAGTATACTTCATGGTCGGTTTAAAGAGATACTCAACGGTCTCCACTCCATCAATGAAAAGGTAGAAAACCGAGACTTAGTAAGGTATATTCTCAAAGCCTTCCCTAGGAATGCCTTATGGACATCCATGGTGGATGCCTACAAGGTTTCCAAGGATTTATTTTTTGTTAAGTTAGAAGATCTATTTTGTGAAATGGAACTACATGAGATCTCTAACAAAAGTTCAAAAGAGAAAGGTATTGCTTTAGTGGTAGGTGACAACAAGAAGAAGAAGAAGGGGAAGAAGAAGGAGAAGGAAGTCTCTTCATCTTCATCCTCATCCGAGTTCGAGTCCGAGGAGGAGGGCAGCTGGTCTTCTTCCTTCGAGATGGCCAACTCTGTTAGAAGGATGATGAGGAAGAGCCGGCGCCTCAAGGGTAAAGGTAACCCGAGTATAGTTAAAATTGATAAGTCTAATGTTACTTGTTTTGAGTGTAGCAAGAAAGGGCATTACAAGGATGAATGCCCAAAGTTAAAGAAGAAGAAGGATAAATCAAAGAAGAAAAAGAAGGCCTTGAGTGCCACATGGGATGAATCGTCCTCTAGTTCATCCGAAGAAGAGGAGGAGGAGAAGTACACTCATCACCGTGCCCTCATGGCCATAGAGGATTCAAATGAAGAGGAGAGTGGAGACGAATCAAGCTCCTCAACCACGCCTTCATCATCTTCGGATGATGAAGAGGTAATCTCTCCCGAGTTAGATAAGTGCTATAGAACCATTGCATGTCTAGCTAGGTTGCTTAAAAAATCCAATAACAAAGTTAAATTGTTAAAATTGGAAGTAGAAGAACTGAAATCCTCTAGGGTGGAGGATATTAATGATTTTCATGAGGAATCCTCTAAGGATGAGGATCTTGGTAATATGCATGATAAGTCCCTTGAAAATGAGAATAAGGACTTGAAGAACGAAGTTGAAAATCTCAAGAATATTCTTGAGAAATTTTCAACTATCTCCAAGACCTAGACATGATTCTAAATTCACAAAAAGCGGTCTACAATAAGATTGGCTTGGGTTATCAACCTAAACAATCAAGTTTCATATCGTTGATGTCTAGAATCCAATTTAGAGCACAAAATAATTCTAGGATTCAAAAGGCTAAAAATAAAATGACTAAGGCATGGGTGCCAAAGTCATTCATTGTAGATTCATTAGGTCACAAAATTTGGGTATCTAAAACCTCTATCTTTCGAATTGTATAGCTTAGTTTGAGGGGGAGCATCTATCAACATGGGTTGTTGATATTTGGTGCTCCAAACATATAGTCATTCCTAGTTAGGAATGTGCTTACCATTTCCTCAAATTCACATGAATAGCTTAGACTAACCCACAACTTGCTCTTGCCATGAATTGCTTAGGATAATTGGTTTTCCTATAGCAATTTATGTTTACTGCAAATGATGATTAATGATATGTCATAACTCAAGCTTAAGGTGTTTTTGAACATGTTCTAGTATGCCATGAGTTTACTATATGTGTTACACAACATGAAGACATGTTAGGAATCAAGTATGAACTCATAGTTTGTGATGATTTAAGACTCAATACTTAACTTCTATGACTTAGCTGTTTTCTCATCAAACTTGATGTCTTTCATATGCCCAATATTATTAGGATTATCGAGATATCAATACTTAGGTGTAGATTGAATTATCAAATTTGTTTGGAATAAAAATGATCATGCCTTGGCACACATAGATTTCATTCATGTATTGATGTTGATAAATAGCAATATGCATCCATGCTATCCATGATTATAAACTTCCTGTTCAAGTGATGGTATGCATACCTGCCTTGGAATTTTGATACAAATATGTTTTGACATTCAAGTTCATGCTTAGAGCATACTTATCATGCTTTGACATAAATCTGTTTTTGAAAACTCAAGATCATGCCAAGAACATGCTTAGAACATAATTGATCAGTCAACCTAGTGATGGTATATTAATCCATGGAAATTCTTAATCCTTGATATGAAATGAAGCTTAGTTAAGAGACCCAAATCAGATTGCTTGTTTTGATAAAATGATCTATGGTTAATGGAACTCATTTAGGGAGTAAATCTGATTGTTTTAGGGATTAGAGTGATTAAGAGTTGAAACGAACTTGTTTCTAAAATGGATCATTTTCAGAAACCATTCTGTATCATCCCTGATCGGTCCACCAACCGATCAGGAGTGCTTCTGATCGGTCTGGTGACCGATCAGACCAACTCTGATCAAGGAACTCCCAGATCGTTCCAAATTGATCCAAAACCTCCTCAAACCAATCTCTTCTCATCGAATTGTATCAGTTTTATGATCATACTCCTAACAAATCTGATACAAACCAACTACAATTGAAACATATTTGATCCTCCATTGGTATAATCCTGGTACTAAGGAAGTATAAATTTGTTCAAATGGTACTTGAAACAAAACCTAAATACTGATTTGATACAAACCTATGTTGGAATGTTCAAATTCATAAGAAAGGGTTTGTTTGAGCCATAACTCTTGTTCTTAATGTCATGTTTCAGAAATTTTTCTGAAGTATCGAATATTAATAGAGTCTACTTCACTGTTACGGAATGCAAATTGTTAATGCAGTCTGATCAGGAACGTATCAGAGGTTCAGAAATTTTTCTAAAATCTGATCGCTCCCCAGACTAATCAAAATATTTCTGTATCCAGTAATCAACGAACCTGATCGGTCATGGAGACCAATCAGGACTATATATTAGATACAGATGCATTCCTTACTTGTCCTATGAAACATATACATACTTGACCATGATATTATTTGGTATATGTTTTCATATGCAATTAAAAAATCTACACCTATTGCCGTATGATGCATATACATTGTTGCCATGATACATTTATGGTATATGCCTCTCATATTCAATTCACAAATTTACACTTTGATTATTTTGGGTTTGGGGAGAGACCCGTGTGTTGAGGGGGAGGTATGTTTAAACTTAATAACCATACCCTTTTCGATGTTTGACAAAGGGGGAGAAAATGGTTGATTAAGTTTAGGGTTATTGTAAGGGGAGGACTTTAATTCCCTTACGATAATTGAATTGCCTTCAATTGATCATTAATGCCTAAACTTAAATCGGGTTGTCAAACAACAAAAAGGGGGAGATTGTTGATGCAGTCTGACCCTGATTGTTATTTTGGTGTTGACAACGATTTAAGTTTTGATTTAAGTTTGGTCGAACGAATTGGGATTAAGTCCTAGTCGAGGACTGGGCACAAAGTCCTAATCTGGAGGGTTAGGTTGATGAAATCCCGGCTTGGAGGGCCAGGTCCTAGCCTGGAGGGCTAGGTTGGATGGAAATATCGGTGAGTGAAGCTGGGTCCTGGTGAGTGAAGCCAGGTGATGGAAATCCTGGTGAGTGAAGCCGGGTCCTGGTGAGTGAAGCCAGGTGATGGAAATCCCGGTGAGTGAAGCCGGGTCTTGGTGAGTGAAGCCAGGTGATGGAAATCTCGGTGAGTGAAGCCAGGTCCTGGTGAGTGAAGTCAGGTGATTGAAATCCTAGTGAGTGAAGCTAGGTTGAAATCCTGGTGAGTGAAGCCGGGTCCCGGTGAGTGAAGCCGAGTGACCGAAACCCTGGTGAGTGAAGCCAGGTCCTAGCTTGGAGGGCTAGGTTGAAGTCCCAGTGAGTGAAGCTGGGCATGGCATGAGTCAGAGAAGGGTTGGAGGCTTGTTCTCGTGACTTAGAGTGCATTTGGGCTTGCCTGGATCGGCCTGGTGACCGATCAGGGAAGTTGGCATAGTGCTCCTTCGTGGATCGGTCTGGTGACCGATCTAGCGATGGCTGATTGGTCTGGTGACCGATCAGGGAGTATGCGTTTCACTCACTGAACGACTCCTGATCGGTCTGGTGACCGATCAGGGAGATCACAAGTGGGTTGAGTTCCCCGATGCTATACTCCTGATCAGTCCGGTGACCGATCAGGGATCATACAGTGGGTTTTAGGAACCTTACTGCTCGACTCCTGATCAGTCTGGTGACCGATCAGGGATACTGTTCAGATCGGTCTAGAGAACGATCAAGTGTCACGAGATTCTCCTTATGACCGATCAGGATGGAGCCTGATTGGTCTGGAAGCAGCCTAATTGGTCTAGGGACCGATCTGGAGTATGCAGCAGAATGCTGGATTGGTCTGGGGACCAATCAGGAGTGTGCAGAAGACTGTTGGATCGACCTGGTGACCGATCAGGGTCCTTCCTGATCGGTCTGGTGACCGATCAGGAGCAAAACTTTAATTCAAATACGCTGTCAGAAGCTCTGATTGCGACTGTTTTCTCTGCCGATTCTCTGATACATTGCTGATTTTATTTGATATGCATTTCTAAGCCTCTGTTGGAGTGTGCAGGTGATAGCAGGTGATTCACACACTCAAGGAGGGTCAATGGGAGGCTTTCTTTGGAGCAGGTTTGTTTGTTTCTTCTTCTCAGGTTTCAACGGCAACTGAGGCATGGCTGGCGACTGACGAAGGCTCAGCTGGTGAGGGACTTCAGTGGACTGAGTGCTCAGAGAGGTCAGTGGGTTCAGGCTGTGCTCAGGGGATGCTGATGGAGCCTGGCGATGAAGCAGTAGCTTATGAGGAAGATGAGAATCAGAGGAGGAAACAAGAACGAACAGGAAAACAAGCAAGTGTGGTTGTGGGTTTCGTTGTTGTGGTTGTGCTCCTTGTGTAGCTTCTCTCTTGAGCTTTCTTGCTACTGTCTTGTGAGAGGTTCCTCCTTAGTCTCGTGTGCTTACCTTGTATTCATCTACTGAGGCGATTGTGGAGAGGTTTCTCCACCGAGAAGGAGGCGCTTGATATCCGGTGTTCACCGGGGCTTGATCTGCCGACGATCAAGGGATCGCCCACCTTACGGGCACGCCAAGGAGTAGGGGCAAGTTATCCCCGAACCTTGTACATTGCTTTGTCGTCTGGTTTGCTGTGTTTGTTTTGATTTTTGTTTGTTATTTCTGTTTTTGCACTTGTGTTGTTTGTTTTCGCTGCCTAACTCTTGAAGTGCAGAAAGATTTGAAAAGCTGAAAAAAATTGTGTCTGGCTATATTCACCCCCCTCTCTAGCCATCCGGATTCCAACATTCACAACTTGAGCTTCGTTTATCGTCTGATGAGTCTGAGTGATCTTGTGCCATAAGAGCAAAGTGGGAGACTTGCTCTTCTTCTTCCTCTGAGGATGAGGGATCATCCCAAGTTGCCTTGAGGTTGGTGACACCCTTCTCATTTCCCTTTGATTTCTTCTTGTCACTCTTCTTCTTCTCTTCCTTCTTTTCATCCCTTTTCTTCAATTGGGGACACTCGTTCTTCAAATGTCCCTCTTGGTGGCAGTTGTAGCAAGTTATGTCCTTGGCCTTACCCTTACCTTTGGCCCCTTTCCTAGCATAAGATTTGTTAGATAAACTTTTAAAGGCTCTACGAAATTTTCTTACCATGAAGGCCTCTTGGTCACTGTCCATAGAGGTGCTTGACTCCTCTGAGTCTGATGAAGATGAGTAGACCACCTTCTTTTTCTCCTTCGTCTTCTTCTTTTCTGCAACAAAAGCAATACCCTTCTCTTTTGCCGAGACATTAGCTTGCTCGTGTAGTTCAAATTCACAGAAAAGATCGTCTAACTTAACAATTGACAAATCCCTTGATACCTTGTTTGCATCAACCATGGATGCCCACAAGGTGGTTCTCGGGAAGGCTTGTAATACATACCTGACAATGTCCCGGTTCTCAATCTTCTCTCCAATCACATAGAGCTCGTTTATCACTTCCTTTACCCTTCCATGTAGCTGGCTGACGGTACCTTGTATGCATCAACCATGGTTTGAGCCACCTGCTCTGATACCACTTGTGGGATCGGATTGAATCGATAGAGGGGGTGAATATCGATTGTAAAAATTTTCGGACAATGAGAGCAATTACGCAGCGGAAACAGTAAAATAAATCGCTAACATGATTTCTTTTTACTTGGTTCGGAGTCGCGGTCGGCTACTACTCTAAGGCCCACGGTCCTTGACCGTTTACGATGGGCAATTCTATATTCGAAAAGAGTTTACAAGTTGGTGTACAAATATAGAACTGAAAATGAAATTACAACACTTAAAGAATTAAACTTTTACCGACGACCGGAGAGATTGGAAGTTCGGAGCAGTGGGTCATCGTCGGCGCTTGAATCGCGAGTACGGAGCTTGTCAGAGTGTTGCGCTTGAACGAAAGCTTGGAGAGCGAGATTTGCAAGTTGTACTGAAGCCTTGGGGGTGAACCCCTATTTATAATGGTGAGTGGGGCGCCTATGTTGAAGGGGGCGCCTGACACGTGGCCTATCCTGCGAGAACTCCAATCCGCAGACTCGGCCAGCACTTATCCCTTAAACTGGGGCGCCTGAGCTGACTGGGGCCCCTGTGTTAACACAGGCGCCTAGCTTGACTTGGTTCAGAGGCTTGCGTGGCAGTTTGCTTCGAATGCTCTTTTTAACCTTTCACGGGGGTGCCTATCTCAATACAGGCGCCTAGCCCAGCTAGGGCGCCTCACTCCATTGAGGCGCCTGAGTCCAGAAAACTCCTTCCATTCGTTCCTGCAACCAGGGTTAGTTCTAAAGACATACAAAGCATACAAATGATAAGATTAGAACATTATTTACAGCTTAAGCTGTCTTGGTTCTGACTTTGGGTCTTCTAAATGGAACCCTAGGTCAAACCAACGCCTAATGTTCCCTCCTACGAGGAACGCGTCCTCACCTACTCCTCTTGGGAGAATTTACCTTTTTCCCAACCGGCACCTCCAGTTGGACTTTTGCCCAGCTTCACTCACCAAGTCTTCGTGCCCAATCCGCGTGTTGGTGAGAGCCCTAGAGCCGATCATGTAATGATTGTATGGACTAATTTGTATCATATTCCTATGTATAAAGGCATGTTTTATGGTTATTATACTTACGTGTATTTGTGCCAATTAGCTAAGTATAATAATGTCCTTGAGTAGAAGTTTCTTATCTATATCAATCGATTGGTTGAATCGATAGTGAGATGATATAGAGAACACTACTCTAAATAATTCCTAGTCAAGTATTAACATTCAGGGACAATGTTAATACGTAGAGACTAGCATGTAGGTCAACATGATGACTTGATCTCAAAAGTCATGGATATAGAGATATCAAGTTGACACATGGGTATGCATTGGAGAATGTATACTGAATGACCCGCCATGAGAAAGTATCATGGATCGTTATATGAGTGTCATATACTTTCTCATGTGGCTATTAGTATGACTATTAGTCCTTGGACCTGAAGTCACCATGGATTCCTACATAAGGAGTTACGTACTTTGGCTTCGTCAAACGTCACCCGTAAATGGGTGGACTATAAAGGCGATTACTGGGTATGTAACAAATTATGGAGAGGGATGTGAGTGATGTAGATGGGATCTATCCCTCCTATATGACGGGAGCGATATCGTATTCTTGATAGAGTGAGACCACAAAGTGCATGGCCATGCCCAAGTGAGTCAATATGAGATATTGAGCTCACTTGATTAGTGTGAGTCTACTTGGAGTTCAAGATATAGATTGACTCGAGGATGACACGGTCTATGCCTCAATTGAGTCAATCTAGATATCAAGGATAGAGGGACATTATCATATATTGTGAGAGTCACAATTATTAGTCACAAGGTGATGTTGGATCTCAACATTCTTGTAACTTGGGTAGCAATGATGTGTTGCTAGATACCGCTCATTGCTTATGTTTCTAAGACGTTAGAAGCATTGCCAACGTTACAAGAACCTATAGGGTCACACGCAAAGAACAAATAGATGGAGAAAAATTGAAGTCAAGTTTGACTTGGCTAAATATGGAAAGTCCATAAAAGGCAAGTTTGACTTGACCTAAATCCAAATCAAGTTTGACTTGACTTGGTTCCACTTCGAGTTAGACTCAACATGGGAGAAGAAATGAAGTCAAGTTTGACTTGGCTAAATATGGAAAGTCCATAAAAGGCAAGTTTGACTTGACCTAAATTCAAATCAAGTTTGACTTGACTTGGTTCCACTTCGAGTTAGACTCAACATGGGAGAAGAAATGAAGTCAAGTTTGACTTGACTAAATATGGAAAGTCCATAAAAGGCAAGTTTGACTTGACCTAAATCCAAATCAAGTTTGACTTGACTTGGTTCCAATTCAAGTTAGACTTGACTTGGTTTTTCCCCCCCCATTTGAATTTCGAATTCAAATTGATAGGGGATTTGGAAGGCCACCTAATGGCACTTAATGGCCATTATGGCCGACCACCTAATGGCCATTAATGGCCATTAAGTGGCCGGCCACCCAAGGGAAACAAAAGGCGGGTTTTGTTTCATTTTGGTGGTTCTTCTTCTCCTCCCGGATTTTTCTTCTTTCTCTCCCTCTCTTGGCCGAAACCCATAGGGGTGCTAGCACACCGAGGTTTCGATCCATCTTCTTTTGTTCGCGTGGATACATATAGAGGAGTGTCTACATTGATACTCTACGAGATCCGGCGGCCTCTTGGATAAGCGGGAAAGCGAAGGGCTACGCGTCAAGGGTAATGTCCTTATCACGTAGATCTAGTGTAGATCTAGATATTAAACTCGTACTCGTATTTGTTTTATAAGTTCGCACGGATCCGTGGCCGAGATTCTGGGGTTTCCGCAACGCAAAAAGCGGTTTTTGCGGCCTAGAATTTCCAACACCGCGATCAGGTCTTCGTGCCCAGCTTCACTCACTAGGTCTTCGATGCCTAGTCCTCGACCAGGTTTTCGTGTCCAATGCGCGATCAGGTCTTCATGCCCAGCTTCACTCACCAGTTCTTCGTGCCCAACCTTACGTCTGGACTTAGTTGCCCAGCCCGCGGTCAGGACTTAGTGCCCAATTCATAGAACCATGACTTAGTGCCTAGTGTACCTAGGACTTTCCTGCACACTTAATAAGCTTGTTAGATCACAACTAAATCTTAACTTCTGAACCCTTTGCCATTATCAAAACATAGGTTCGACTTTGGTGCTTCTGGCACCAACAACATCGTCTTTTAGTATAAGTGGGAGATTGTTAGGATGTATATTAAAAGATTTGCTTTTGTATGAACATCTATATTTTTTAATAAGAATCACATGGTAATTGTTTACATTTTATATTTGTTATATATGCTATTGTCCTTTACTTTACATTGTTGATAACATGGTGTATGATGTCATACAGAAGATCATGTTATCAGTTCCTTGTAAAGTATAAGTATGTTGGGACCGGGTGCATGTCGACAAGGATACGAGTTCGTAAAATTTTAAATTTTTACGTGCAGCGGAAGAATTTGCATAAAATAATTTCCTAAATTATTTTAACTTCGTATCTAGCATGCAACCTTATGGTGTGTTGACATAATCATAAAATAAAACTTTACGGAAAAGTAAACTAATTTACATTATACCTCTCGTAACTCGAAGTAAGGGACGAGATCCAACCGTAGCGTCCCTTGGAAGCTTCGCCTCTATTCACGTCCACGCCGAGTTCTCTTTGGGATGACTTCGCAAAGTCACGAGTTTTGTACCGACGAGAACTACTAGATTCTCTATAGGCACAACAAAGAAGTACAAGAGAAGAAATAGGAAAGAGTGGAAACTAACCAACAAAGAAATTAAACGGAATCGAATTCCGAGAAGAGAGGAGTCGCTATCCGCTTCTTCTTCTTCTTGTTTGGTTTCTCCTTCTTGTTGAAGCTCACGGCAACTCACCCTTGGGAGGGAGGTGCTTCGGCCCTAGGTTTTCAAGAGGGCGCCGGCCCTAATTGGCCAAGAGGGCGCCGGCCCTAGGTGGGGGAAGGGAAAGAGAGAAGAGAATTAAGAGAGAGAGAGGGAGCTCTATATCGATTATCCAAATCTTAGGAATCCAAGGCTTGCCTATGACTCCTTATATAGTTGCTTCTCCCTTGCCAAGTCTCCTCTTAACCGAATTAACGGAATTAACGGAATTAGTTATCATAAGAAATTTATCCTATAAATTCTCTTATGAATTATTCCGTTTAAACCAAGTTTTATTATAACTAACTTTATAATAAAACTAATTAGTTATCATAAGAAATTTATCCTATAAATTCTCTTATGAATTTTATTATAACTAACTTTATAATAAAACTAATTAATTATCATAAGAAATTTATCCTATAAATTCTCTTATGAATTATTCCGTTTAAACCAAGTTTTATTATAACTATCTTTATAATAAAACTAATTAATCTCTCCTTTTATTTTGGAATAAATTTTATAAGAAATTTATAAACTTTCTTATTATGGAAAAATCAATTCATAATTGATTTTATAAAATTAAAATAAACCAATTCATGGATTATTTTAACTTCCATAAAAAGAATAAATTTCTATAAATTTATTTATATAAATTTCTTTATATAAATTTATTTATCCATAATTTATAAAATAAATCACGCTAGATTTGTTTTATTAATTAAACCAAAATTAATTGGTTTACTCCCTCTATTGTGGCCGGCCAACCAAGGAGGGTTGGCACCCTCTTTGGCCGGCCCAAACCGAGCCGAACCAACGCAAATTAAACTCATTTAATTCAACCAAAAAGCCTTCAAAAGACTTAGTCATTTTTAGCTTCCATTGCGCCTCTGATTAACTCAGATTCGACTTATTTCTCTTGATCGGAAAATCCAATTTTCAACTCATTTTAAATCCCTCGGATTACTCGTAGTGCGTGTGACTAAATAGGCTTTCGATTTATGTTGGCCGTCTATAATCAACAAATTATAGAACGATCATGAGTGACACCTAGTAGTACATCATGATCCCCAATTAATCGAAAGATCAACGGTTTGACCTCAGAAGAAATTATTCTGAAACCCTTCGGCAGCTCTAATGAATCGTGCCCCATTCCCTTCACCATCTTATTCCCACTTGGTTTAGGACACGGTCTATTTGTGTCAGTCCCCACTAGGCTGACTACGTCACACCTAGCCCCAGTAGTGTCTTTCTCGTCCTTTGGATTTCTAGTTACTCTCATGTATTTAAGAGACTTGCACTCTTAACATGATGTACTCTGGCCAGAGATTTTGAGTAACAATCCGACGATAGGCCTGGGTATACATCTTCTCGCAAGGTGTGGTGAATCCTTTGTAGGCTGTTCAAACATCTTCGGGCACTTCGGCTTACACCCAATCATCCTGGGTCCACACCTCCTTGGAGATGCTTGCTTAAGATGTTAAAGTATAAGTCTCCATGACCAAGATGACTTGAACACCGCAAGTCAAAGCAACATCGCACTTAAGCCGCATTAAGAACTTCATTGACATATCTATATAGATTACCATATGAAGTCTTACAGCTAGTCACTCCAATGAACTAGTTCCCATAACTAGCATCCATGTTTATCTCCGGACATCCCAATGTCACCAGCCAGTGAGAATCAGCTGATTAGAGAATAACCCATGCTAGTCTCAATAGAATTGATAGTGTCCATTTTTATCAATTCATCGACTAGGGATATTTTCAATACATCACATTTGAACATTTAGAGATAATCACTAGTTGTGATCCCATCACAAACTCTCTTATGCTGTGAGTGTAGGGTTTTTCGGGCCGCGAAAACCGCTTTTTCGCGTCGCGGAAACCCCGAAAGCCCCAATAGAAAGGATCCGAGCGAAGAAAACCATTTCAAAATTTTACGAGTGCTCGTTTACATGCTTCAAAACCGATCTACAACCTAGATCTATTAGAGAAGAGAAAACTACCTTCGATGCGTGCCCCGCAATTCCCGCTCGCTCCTCGGTTGGTGTCGAATCTCAAGGATGCAAAGTAGCAACCCTCTAGAAGTATCCACACAAGCAAGAGAGTGGAGAGGAGAGCCCAAAAGTGTGCTAGCACTACTTGGGGTCTCGGCATGATGAAAGGAGAGGGAGAGCAAAACAAAACAAAATCAAGTGAAGAGAAGAATCAATCACACGCACACAAAAAAAACTCCTTTTGTGTGTTTAAGTGGCCGGCCACTGGCCATTATTGGCCATTATTGGCCATTATTGGCCATTAAGTGGCCGGCCACCACCTTGGGTAACCCCCTATTTGAATTCAAAATTCAAATGGGGAGGTTACTTAGCCTTGATGATGATGCCAAGTCATCACTTGGTCAAGTCAAGGTGATGTGGCTTGAGTCAAGTCAAACTTGCCTCTTATGGACTTTCCATATTTAGCCAAAGTCAAACTTTGACTTCATTATTCTCCCATGATTAGATTCATCCAACACTTGGATCAAACTCGAGTCCAACTCAAGTTGTCTAATTTGAGTCAAGTCAAACTTGTTTTTTATGGACTTTCTATATTTAGCCAAAGTCAAACTTTGACTTCATTACTCTCGGTCCATCATATAGACTTATTCTCCATCTATTGCTCTATGTGTGTGACCCTATAGGTTCTTGTAACGTTGGCAATGCTATTAAACCTATTTAAGGATACAAGCATTGAGAGGTATCTAGTAACACATCATTGCTACCCAAGTTACAAGAATGTCGAGATCCAACATCACCATTGTGACTAATAATTGTGACCATCACAATATGTGACAACGTCCTTCTATCCTCGATATCTAGATTGATCTTTCATGAGGCATAGACCGTGTCATCCTCAAATCAATCTATATGTCTTGATCTCCAAGTAGACTCACTATAATCAAATAAGCTCAATATCTAATATTGCCTTATTTGGGCATGGCCATGCACTTAGTGGTCTTACTCTATCAAGAACGAAGATATCACTCCCGTCATATAGGAGGGATAGATCCCATCTACCTTACTCACATCCCTCCGTATAATTTGTTACAAACCCAGTAATCGCCTTTATAGTCCACCCACTTACGGGTGACGTTTGACGAAGCCAAAGTACGTAACTCCTTATGTAGGGAACTATGGTAACTTCAGGTCTAGGACTATAGTCATACTAATAGTCAAATGAGAAAGTATATGACACTCATATAACGATCCATGATACTTTCTCATGGCGGGTCATTCAGTATACATTCTCTAATGTATACCCATGTGTCAACTTGATATCTCATATCCATGACTTGTGAGATCAAGTCATCATGTTGACCTACATGCTAGTCTCTATGCATTAACATTGTCCTTGAATGTTAATACTTGACTAGGAATAATTAAGAGTAGTGTTCTCTATATCATCTCACTATCGATTCAACTAATCGATTGATATAGATAAGAACCTTCTACTCAAGGACGTTATTATACTAAGTTATTTGGCACCAATACACATAAGTACAATAACCATAAGAAATGCCTTTATATATAAGAAATATATATACAAGAATATGATACAATGAGTCCAAAAAGTAATCATCATATGATTGGCTCTAGGGCTCTCACTAACAGTGAGTTGTATTGCGGACATTCAGTAGATGAGTTTAAGATCTCAATCAAATACACAAGCACGTATACTCAAATAGTGAATTATCATTTATTTAAAATAAATGTTTTACAATCATAAGGCGATTGCTTTAGGACACTTCTCTTATATCACTAACAAAGTAGTGACTCACAATCGAGATGGATTTGGACAAACAATTGAAATGGTTGTAGTGTAATTTGGTATTAGTCTATCTTGACTTTAGAATTACACTAGTACATTTTGTGTGTATTGAGCAGGACCGATCAGAGGCGATTCGATTTATACTGACTATATAATCGAATCAGACCTCAATTATTATGATGTACATGCTCTTAATCCCGATATAATAATGAGCACATGTACTTAAAATCTATTTCTTTAATTTACCAATAGACGAGATTTATTTGTTAAATCAATAGGCCCAGTAAATTGAGAAATAATATTATTTGCATGGTGTATCGTTGATTATAGAAGGAAACCGTGCCCTATATATTCGGATGATGATGTTCCCTTAAGGAGCTCTTAAAGTTCATCATATAAATCCTGCAGGTGGACTTGGTCCGACATGATGATAAGGTTGAGAGGTACTACTCATGGAGTAGATATTAATTAATTTAATTATTAGTAATTTAATTAATTAATGGACATGTGATATCTTAAACACGAGGAGATTATGTACACATAATATGGTGGAGCCAATATTTAATTATGGGGTTGGTGCGGTAGTTCAATGATAACCCATTAGTGGAGCGGTTTATCATTAATGGGTCGGTTTTAGGATCCACTAGGAGACCAAAACCAACTCCTCCTCATGATCCCTATTGTAGTTTATATATACCTCATGAAACCAAGACCTAAGGGATAACCAAGCCTCTTATTCTCTCCTCTTTCTCTCATCCTCTCTCTTACGGTTTCGGCGCCGACCAAGCAACAAGGAAGGGGGCAACAAAAGAGGAGAATTGTTTCTCTTCATCCCATCTTCTTCTTCTTCTCTTGTTCATCTTCACTCCTCTTGAGGGGCGGCGCAAGGAAGGTGAGAGGAAGAGGGCTGCCGGTGCACCTTGGACAAGGGAGAAGGGGCGGTGACAAGCCCAATCTATGTGTCACGAATGTGGGCCTCAAATTTAGATGTGAATGAAATGCTGAAAACCCTTTTACAATCAAAAGTATGAAAATGTAATATAGGGGCCACAGGTCGTATTTTTCTCGGGGCTAGTTGTAGTGTTTGATTCGAGCTTGGTTTATGTGTTGTTTATGAATTTCGGGTTTCGAAGTAAATCTGGGTTTTGGGTTGCAATTTGGAAATGAAAACACAAACAAAAGAGAAGGAAAATAGCCAATGAACTAACAAACGGTAACAATGATTAACTCAATCAATGGAAAACTAAATCAAGGCACTAAAGCAATCTTGGAAACAAACAAATCTGATTTCAATTGCAAAATTGCCACTGCAAATTAGATGGAGCTTCAAGATCTACAACATTCAAACCGAAACATCCATTTCATACAAAATGCATGCAACCAAACTTGATACTCAATCATTCAAACTTATGTGCCAATAATAAAATCTGATATTAAGTGCAAGAATTATAAACCTATGGCAGTAGTGAAATCTGAATTTCAGAAACAACTGAATGGAATTCGAAACACTAAGTTGCAATCAAGCTGCCCACCAACTATCTTTGCATATTTTATTGGATACAAACTCACAAGCTTTAGAAACTGCTGTGCCAAAAATTATCAAATTGCATGTAACAATGAACTGAGAATTCAGAGATGGACTGATCGATTCGGTTGGGAAACAAGCTATCATAAACATGATTTACTGAAATAAGGGAAACAATGCAACAATCACACAAGTGCTGCTCAATTCGGAACTATCTTCATGCAGGGTTGAATTGCAGAATTTCAGAATTGATGTTCAAACTTTTCAGAGATAGAGTGCTCAATTCAGAACTATCTAATGCTCGAGACTAATTCAAGAATGCTCAACTGAAGTTTGCAGAAATAAAGTGCAGATGCAGAAATGATCAGCTGGGAAGAAATTCAGGAATGGGGGTTTGATACACCATAAACTGAACTAAAATTCAGAAATAAAAACCAGCTGAAAAATGAACTTCGATTCACTATATTAACACACTGATTGTAATCTCTAATTGCAGGGATTGGACTAAACAAGAATCAAAATTGAAATAAGATGCAAAAATCAGAAATAAAACTTGGCACGCAACAATGAAATGGCACGCAAGGTTTCGAACTAAAATTAACTGAAATTAAACACACTATCCACTAGATAGGTTCCTAAACTACTCAACTTGAAGGATTAAAGCTAAATTACAGCTAGAACAATGCATTAAACCAAGTTAACGAATCTGAAACAAATTGCAAAAATAGAACAAGTGCAGAAATAGGATTACAGCTACAAAACCATGAAATTAACTACAGAAAACTACTCCTCAACTCTCCCTAAGCTCAAATTCTTCTTGGTCGTCAAGCAAGAGCTGGCTTCGAACCCCTAGGCTTAGCAAATCAATGGAAAACCATTTCTNCAATCAAAGTCCAGCAAATAAGTGCAGCAAACACAATCAAGTGCACAATGCATCGTATGCATATGATGCAATGTCATGGTCACCCCCTAACACCAGTCAAGTCACTGAGACAGGCGATACTGTGTCGGCCGAGTGGGTAGAGCTGTGACACTGTACGCACCCTGCTATCACTGCTCCTGAGTGACCGAGTGGACAGGATGCTGGTGGAGTGAACACTCCGCCCCATATATATATGGGGGAGATATCTCTCTCATCTTCTCTGGTCTATGGGAAGAGAAGGGATCCCTGCTTGCTACCACGCTCCAAAACCACTACCCATGAGCGGTGGAGCGGAGCAATACAGAGTAAATGCACACACGCTACGGTATCCACTAACCCATGAGTGGCCGTGTGTGCCTATCATGTGCCGGAAAACGATTAGGCTCAACCACAAGGGAGTCGCTGATCGCCGGCATGCAACAATGCAAGGATGGTGCATGATAGATACACATACCGCCCTCCCAAGTCCTCAGTATACTAGGTCTCGGTCTGAAATCCTATAACAGGAAATACAGTTAACCTACAAGGTATACTGGCCGAAAACTACAGATCCCTCAGGGTCAAAGGCAGGAGATACATCACGGTCTCTAAGCATACATCTAGATAGGACGCTACCTGATACTGTATGGAACTAACAGCATAATAACTCAGGGATAACTAACAAGTATCCAGATCAGACATGATAACTCAAGGATAACTAACAAGTATCCAGTACAGACCTAATAACTCAAGGATAACTAACAAGTATCCAGGACAGGTATACTAACTCAGGGATAACTAAATAAATATCCAGAACATGAATAATAACTCAGGGATAACAGCTAAGTATCCAGAACATGAATAATAACTCAGGGATAACTAACAAGTATCCAGAACATGAATAATATCTCAGGGATTAGCTAACAAGTATCCAGGTCATGAATAATAACTCAGGGATAACTAATAAGTATCCAGAACATGAATAATATCTCAGGGATAGCTAACAAGTATCCAGGTCATGAATAATAACTCAGGGATAACTAATAAGTATCCAGAACATGAATAATATCTCAGGGACAGCTAACAAGTATCCAGGTCATGAATAATAACTCAGGGATAACTAATAAGTATCCAGAACATGAATAATATCTCAGGGATAGCTAACAAGTATCCAGGTCATGAATAATAACTCAGGGATAACTAATAAGTATCCAGAACATGAATAATATCTCAGGGATAGCTAACAAGTATCCAGGTCATGAATAATAACTCAGGGATAACTAATAAGTATCCAGAACATGAATAATATCTCAGGGACAGCTAACAAGTATCCAGGTCATGAATAATAACTCAGGGATAACTAATAAGTATCCAGAACATGAATAATATCTCAGGGACAGCTAACAAGTATCCAGGTCATGAATAATAACTCAGGGATAACTAATAAGTATCCAGAACATGAATAATATCTCAGGGACAGCTAACAAGTATCCAGGTCATGAATAATAACTCAAGATAGCGTATAAACTTACTGCTATCTATAACAGACAATGCATAGCAATATGACAATATCTAAAAGATAAGTCAAAGGGTACCCGCCTCCAGAGAGTAGAAGGTGTCCGTATCAAATAAGGACCTCCCATCCAAAAGTCCGAAAGCAAGTCAGTATCCTGTAGCAAAGGCATAATGTTTAGCTACAATAATTTATAAATTATAGCTAAACGAGTTATCTCAATTATTAGGATCGTCCTAATTATCCCGTTTCATTTAATTAAGCTTTAGCCCTTAATTGCTCCCATCTACCAAGATTAAATTCAGGTTAGGTTTCCGAACCCCAAATTATCAAGTTTAGGTTATCCAATTTAAATCTCAAATTAATTCTACCTCATCCCTCTTCAAATTGGAAACCAATGTCAACTCACGGTAAGGACTAATAAACTCAAGGTAGACCTCTTCCAAAGTCATAACATATTCAAACAAGGCTCACGGCTGTAGAAGCAACATCATAGAACTCAATCTCTAAAATCCATGATCCTATTTGATAATCAATCAACAATCCCTCCCTATGCTTCTATAGCTCACGACAAAATGGGAAACAAAGAACAGAATCATTCAAAATAACCTAGATTAAGAACAAGACAATATTCACTAAACCTTCTACCTACCCTCCGCCCCTAAATCAACCAGAACTCAAACTTCTCAACAACCACATCAAAAATTTAGAGAAACTAACTCATGGTAGAATTAAAGGATCAATAGAATCAACTAAACCAAATCTAATATCGTAATTCAATTCTTGATCACAGCAAACCCATTAGAAAACAATGAAATCCCTATGGAGATATACATCCCGAACAACCCAATTGCATTCTCCAACAGCATGAGCTCCTAAGTAACACTCCAACCAGAAAAGTTCTTACCTGGCAGCGTCGACGACCCACCTACACAGCTTAAACGATCAGCGATTGTCCAAAACCATCTCGACAGGGAACACGGATCGAAAGGAAACGAAGAATAGCTCCGGACCACTGTTTCATCGCAAAAAAAATCTCAGACAACCCCCTAGGAGGAGATCCACCGAAGCACAAAAGTAACCACTTACCAATTTGTCAATCCATACTGCTCGCAATCCAAGCCAAAAGGATTTTTGGAAGGGAAAGGTAGCCGATGATCAAGTGTGGTTGATCCAAGGAACTTCTGTTGGCTTCCTGTCGAGTGGCGAATGGGATTGGAGCGGAAAAGGGGTGTTTAAACAGTAGAGGTGGCTTCGGCCTTCTCTGTTCCCGCGATGAAAGGGTCGGCGTTTGATCCACGCGAAGAGGAAATGAGAGGGCGTCGGCTTGGTTGCGACTAGGGCATCACAGACGGAGAAGAGAAGAAGGGGGATCGGGTGCTCGACTGCGGCGAGAGGAGAAAACTGCGGCTAGGGCACGCGGGCGAGAGGAGGAATGGGCGGCGCTTGGCTTCGGCAACGGCTAGGGCACGAGAGAGGAGGCGGCGCGTGCGTTGGCTGCGGGTGAAGGCAGCGGCTAGGGCTGGCCGAGGCTTTTAATTAAAGGGAGTGGGGTCTTTTTACAAAAAGGTCCTCTAACTTTCAGAAATCTCAATTCTACCCTTAGAGTAAGGGTTTTAGCCCTTGGACCCTCCAATTAATTATAATCCATCTCAATTAATTTTCTAGGATTAAATTATTTACTTTCTCGTAATTTAAGAGTTTACCCGAAACCCTTGATAAGTTTTAGGTTTTTACAATAAAGCCCCTTGGGCTCCTCCCGTAGGGCCAGAAACCCTAGACTCTATCCGGAAAAATCTCGAAAAATTTTCTGGTTCGGATTTTCGATTCACCGTATTTTACATATGTTTTCAAAAGGATTTTCAAAAACAATGTATGAAAACATATTATTTTGAAATGTTCAATAATTCTTTTAATTTGACCTCTCCCTAAACTTGACACAGTCCTTGGAAGCTTGTTGACTACAAGTACTCTTCCTCTGTGTCTTTAGGGTTTGGTTCAGACCAAAAGAATTATCTAATAATTTAAAAAAATAATTATCAAAAATAATTTCTTTTGATTTAGACTCCCCCTAAATTTGGCAGATCCTAGGAGTCCTTGTAGATCATGAAGTAGACATTCTCTGTGTCTTTAGGGTTTATCAAAATCAAAAGAACAATTTTGAATGACATTTTGAGTATGGTAATTTTCAAGGAGATAATTTTCAAAAACACAACTTGGAATGATGATAATTTTTAAAGCATAAGCCTTTTCGAAAAACATAAGTGATAGTAATTTTTAAAGCGCAGTTTTCGAAAAATATTTAGAAATGATAGTGATTTTTAAAGCATAGTTTTTCGAAAAATATTTTGAGATCCAAAAAAATTATTTTTTTAAAAACACTCCCCCTGTATCTGACATCATTTGACTCTATCTAAGTGCCTTAGGGGACTTTAGTGTTGACCTAAGAGGCTTGTGTCTAATTGTGTAGGTCAAATAAATTTTTGAAAAATATATCATTTTGAAAATGTATAATGTATAAGCACTTAGACAAGCATGAAATCCATAAAAACATTATTATTTTAAAGCACTATTTTGAAAATAGATTTTGAGAAAAATATTCTAAGAATTTTGAAATAGTATTTTTCAATTTATTAGTCCTTAACATCTCACCCATTTTAAATGTCTCAGTACAAGTAAGCATGGTTGCCTTATGGGAGTATCGTGAGATGCTTGAATAATTTTTCTTTGAATTATCGTTAAATCTAAGATTTAATCGAAACTTGTGTTAGATTCAAATTTATCAAATAGTAAATTGAATTTGAGTTTTGATAATCGGCTTTCAGGTCTTGGCGAGGCACAGAGGACTTCATTGGTCGTAGCCTTTTTGGAGCAACAACCCTTTCCTTGACAAAGCCTTTTACCGAAAGTTCATTTTCAAATTACTTATTGAAAAATTTTGGTCTAACTAGCTTAGGTTTTGGATCGGTAGCTTCGGCTAGTTCCACCAGACTAAACAGACCAAGTAGAGTATGCTTTACCTTACTTGACCTTATTAGAAGGGCTTCCCTAACGTACTATCATCTCACCTCCACCTAATACTATGTTGTTCAAATTTCAAGTAAAATCTTGTGTCCTTATCTAACCGTTCTAGATCATGCATAAAATTTAAACATGAATGATATATATATATATATATATATATATATAATAGCAAATGCATGAGTCAAACAATTCAAAATATTTTACTTAAGTTTCTAATAATGTATCAAATTCCCGATTTGATACATGTCGTGTGAACCAGCGAATATGCCAACCCATATTGACATATTTAATTTTATTAAATTTGTTGCAGTTGGATTAGATTTTTGTTAATTTGGGCTTAAGTTATTAAGATTTAATTTGATTTGAGTTTCAAAATTTCTGGGTTAATTAAAAGTTGTGGGTTTAATTTCATTATTTCAAAAATATCTGATTTTTCCACTATTTCTTCTTCATTTAACTTTTCAAGCTTTTCTAACACTTCTGCTTTGTTTGAATTTTTGTAGATTTTAATAATTGTAGCCTTGATTCTAGAAAATTAATTTTCCTCTTCATCCTCATCATCAAAATTATATCCTTCTACATGTTCATATCTTCATAGTAGGTGGAGTAATTTTCAAGGCTACTAGTTAATGTTTCATAATTATCTTCATGATTATCCAAAAAATTAATAATTAAATTATTATTTAAAAAGATTTCATCTCCACTATCCTCAGAAATATCAGAGTTCATTTCATCCTTATCCTTAGAAATATCCTCAGAAAAATTATCCTTATCCTCAGAAGTATCTTCAATATTATCCTTAAAATTATCAAAACTATTTTCAGCATTATCCTTAAAATTTTCAAAAATATTTAAAGCATTATCATTAAAATTTTCAGAAATATTTTCAGCATTATCCTTAAAATTTTCAGAAATATTTTCAGTATTATTCTTTAAATTTTTAGAAATATTTTCAGCATTATCCTTAAAATTTTCAGAATTATACTTAAAATTTTCAAATTTAATTTCAGAATTATCCATGAAACTATCAGAATTAATTTTAGAATTATCTTTGAAACTATCAAAATTAATTTTAGAAATTACTGCATTAATATTAAGGATTAAAAGGTTAATTCCTAATATTTTAACATTATCTACATTTTGTAATTGGTCATGCAAAATATTGATTTGACTATACACACAGTTTAATTTTTCAAAAAAATTATTTAAGTTATTATCATAAGACAGTGCTGGAATTTGAAAATCTTTACGAACGTAAATTTTTCGTACCTTTGACAGACTCTGATTCTTGTAGTGTTCGTGCTTTTGACATTTGAAGCATTTTATATGGCACTTGCCCCTCTGGACTCCTTGCGCCGGTGGTGTAGATTGAGTCTTACGAGTAGGACATTGATTTTTATAGTATCCTCTCTCCCTACACTTGAAACATATAATATGAAATTTAAAATTAACCATAATTAAAGAAAATACATGATTCACCCATGGGCCCCCCCTCAACTCCTGGCGTCATTGCTCCGTCGGCTGTTAGTCCGGTGAAGAGCAACCATGCTCTGATACCACTTGTGGGGACCAGTGTCATCGATAGAGGGGGTGAATATCGACTCGTAAAAATTTTGCGAAAACTCGTATTTCGTCAACTTTCGAGGTTCGTTCAAGATACAGAGTTAGTAGCAGTGGAAAATTGAAAGAACGAACAAATAACATAACTCAGAGTGCACACGGGATTTTTAACTTGGTTCCCAACCCCCCAGGGTCAGTACGTCCAAGGCCTAAGCACGGGATGTAACACCCAATAATTTTCTGGTATTATTAGGGATTTTTAGGAATTTTTCTAGCATTTTTCAGAATAAAATTAGAAAAAAAAATTAATGGTCTCGGAGAGATTCGACATCGCAACCACACGGGGCCAAGGCCTTTAGCGGGCTCAACTAACCAGCTGGGCAAGGGTATCAAGCACAGAAATGAATGGAGAGAAATAATGTTATAGGGTAGTTAGGCCTTTTCATTAAGAGATATATTAACCCCGCTTAAGTCACGTAAGGGGGATTAGGGATTGATGGCGGCTACGTGCGAGAAGAGGGCGAGGGAGGGGCTGCGAAAATAGAGGAAGCCAAGGAGTTCTTCTTCTTCTTCTCTTTCCCCTTGAGTAGAGAGAATCTAGGGTTTCTCCCTAGGGCCAAAGAGTGGAGGTTTCTCACAAGGAAGAAGAGAGGAGTTCTACGCTAGGTTTATACCTCGATTTAGTGAGTTTTCTTCAAGATAAAGGTAAGTAGATCACTCACCTGCAATAGGAGTAGTTTTCGTATGTAAGATCTTGTTGTAGAACCATGTTTTATGATGTATGCGTTAAGATTATGGTTAGCGTGTGTTTTAAGTTCTTAAAGATGCATGTTTTTCATGATAGAAAATTTAATTGGTTTAGATTTGGTGTATGTAAGCTAAGCATGATAAGATTTAATTTGTGAAGAGTCCCAAAAATGAGGTTGGGATTAAGGGCACGCAAGGTGCTCGATGAAAGTTCCAAGTAAGAAAGGTAAAGTGTTTTAAGTGCAAAGTTTATGCAAAAGTAAGATAGTTGATAAGTATAAGTACTATAAGTAAGAATGTATTTTATTTTCAGAAAGTGACATGTACCTGGCAAATGGAAGGCCCACCGAAAGATAGAAAGCAGCTCTAATAGGGTGTGGTGGCTAGCTACCCCACAACCTATTAGAGAAGCGCGCAATTGGTACATTGATACCATGGTACAATGTCAAGGCCTAAAGAAAGTTGAATATTAATTTCAAGTATATAAGTATTTACAAGTGTTTTAGCTTTGAGTACATGTCTTTATTTCAATAAGTTCACATTGATACTTTGCAAGCATGATAAAGGGTAAGAGTAAAGAGGTTAGTGTTTTAATGTATGAGTATGTTAAGTTTGTAAATGTTTTATGCAAGTAATGCTTTCAACATGATTGAGCATGATAAGTATATGTAAGTTTTCCCGTGTGCATGTATTTTGGAAGTAAGCATTCTTTGAAATGAGCATGTTTATTATCGATAGCATGGATTTGTGAGTTAGGATTTACTTACTAAGCATTGTGCTTATTAGTTGCATTTCCTTCTATTGCAGATAAGGGCAAAGAAAAAGCATAAGTTATGGAAGTGGCCACGACTTGCATTGATGCTCAGTGTCGGTGGAACCGTGGAAGAGATCCATTGGGTTAAGGCTTAGAGGCAATTTCTGAAGTTTAGAAACTTGTGGTTTAATATTTTGATTGGTAAAATGTGAACATTGTGTTTAATTTCCGCATAGAGTCAAAAGTTGATACAATCTTTAGCACGATTTCATATGGTTTGGTAGTTTCTTAAATTTCCGCAAAGATTCTAATTTCAAGTCATTAGATTTGTTTTGAGTTGTTAGGATGCTTATAAAACTAGTATAGAGTATAGAAATGGAGTTATGTCTTTGTTTGTCTTGAAAGTATATGATTTGTAGATCTTTGGAAATGGTTTTCAGGTCTGAAATGCAGGTTTTCAGGCGTGCCAGTCGACTGGTTCAGTCGACTGCGAGATCGAACAGAACCTACTATTCGATGCACCAGTCGACTGGCCTTATAGCAGTCGACTGGTACCATTAAAATGAAAATGGTATAAAGCAGCTGGTTAGTGCTTCAATATTACAATTAAGAGGTCTAGGGGTCAAATCCTTGCAAAGCAAATAAAATGAATTTTTTTTTTAAAATGGGAAAAATTCAGTGCAAGTTAAGGGAAGTCAAGTAGTAGTACAGAGTGGTATCAGAGCCATTTTTCCATCCTTCCGCCACACTGACATCAAGCATCAATCCTGCCGCCTGCCAAGTAAGAAGTTCATGTATTGTAGTATTATATGCTTTCTTTATTGACTGCTAGTATCAGTAAGTGCATGATGATCGAAAAGTATGTGAGTATTATTTTTATATGCTAATATATGCATAGAGATAGTGAAGTAAGTTAGTAAGAGATAATGAGCATTTATTTCTTATTTATTTTCTGTACACCATAGAGCAAGAGAGATGGCAAGAGGACGTCCTAGAATTGTCCGCAACGAGGAGCAAGCTCCTAGAGAACAGGAGTCAACTGAGTCAGTACCACCCACAGATCTTCAAGGAGTGGTGGCCCAGCTTCAGAGGTAACTTGCTGAGCAGCAGCAAGTCATTGCTGCCTTGATGGCTAATCAGCAAGCCACTCCTGTTGCCACGCTAGTGGCGCCAGTGGCACAAGTAGTGGCACCAGCGGTGACAGAGACTCCCCCAGTACCTCTGACAAGAGAAGTGAGACAGGAAGCATATCTGATCCAGTGGCAGAGACTGAAGCCCGAGAATTTTTCTGGCACAAGTGAACCATGGGATGCTCAGGCATGGTTCAAAACGGTGGAAAGTATAATGGAGTTACTGGACTGGCCCGAGGTGGAGAAGATAAAGTGCACATCCTTCTGCCTTACTGGAGATGCTAGGATGTGGTGGGAAAGAGTGAAAGCTAAGAGGAATGTGAATCAGATGACCTGAACTGACTTTGAAGCAGAATTTCTGGAAGAGTACTTTCACATGAAAGTGGCAAACAAGCACTACGTTGAATTCACTGAGTTCCGTCAAGGAGATCTATCTGTAGATGAAGCAGTGAAGAAGTTCAATCGACTAGCTCGCTTGTGCCCGGAGTTAGTTAGCACTGAAAAGGAAAGGGTCAGGTTGATGCTTAAGATGTTGAGGCCTCAGATAGCTTTGAATGTGGTCGGCAGTGGTAATAGACCACAGACTTCAGAAGAACTAGTAAGTAGTGCTTTGATCACTGAGCACTACTTGAATAGTATAAAGGTCACACGTGTGCAACAACAACAGGCATCAGCCCAGAAGCCCCAAGGGAATCCTCAGAACCAACAAAACTGGAAAGGGAATTCAGGCATGAGGAAGCAGTTGGACCAGAAGACTTCTGAGGGCAACAAAGGGGGCGCATCAAGCAAGCAACTCAAGTATTCTCCTTGCCCGAAGTGTGGGAAGACACATCCTGGAGTATGTCGTCAGGGCATGAGCGGATGCCATATTTGTGGAGCAGAGGGACATATGATGAAGGCTTGCCCTAACCGGTCGAGTATTGGCGGATGTTATATCTGTGGAGTAGTAGGGCATCTGGCCAAGGCTTGTCCTAAAGCAAAGCCGCCTCCACCACAGCTCCTTCAGTACGGGGGTGGATCAGCCCAGTTGCACCATATGCAGTCAGCAATGGAGGGACCCTATTTCAGTCAAGCGAGAATGGAAGCCCCACCAGCCACGACCAACGCCAGGATTTTCGCCATCACCAAGGAAGAGGCGGCAAATTCTCCTACTATGGTCACAGGTCGAATACTCATCTCATCCCAATATGCTGTTGTGTTATTCGATACTGGGGCAACCCATTCCTTTGTATCCATGTTTTTCTCTAAGAAGCTAGGGATCCCACCAGAAAGATTGAGTCAGGAGTTCTTAACAACTTTACCGTCGGGGGAAGTAATGGCCTCTACTGAGAGGCTGAGGGTAGTACCAATCTGGATTTCCAACCGAGAGCTCTACAGTGACTTGGTAGTCCTTGAGATGAAGGATTACGATGTCATTTTAGGGATGAACTTCTTGAGCAAGTACAATGCTTCTATAGACTGCCGCAAGAGAAAAGTCAAGTTCACACCAGAAGCAGAACCTTCATTTGAGTTTATTGGAGACCCAAGGAGAAAGACAAAGAGGTTCCTATCTACCTTACAAGCTCAGAGAATGTTAGAGAAGGGGTGCTCTGGTTTTCTAGCTCATATAGTGGATGCAAGTCAAGGAGAAGGATTGAAGAGAGAAGCAGTGAGGGTAGTCTGTGACTATCCTGAGGTGTTTCCTGAAGAGTTACCAGGACTCCCTCCCAATCGGGAAATTGAGTTTGAAATTGAGTTGGCCCCAGGAACCAACCCAATTTCAAAGGCACCTTATCGCATGGCGCCAGCAGAACTGAAAGAATTACAAGAACAATTGCAAGAGATGCTTGACAAGGGTTTCATCCGCCCTAGTCATTCACCTTGGGGAGCTCCTGTGCTGTTTGTCAAGAAGAAAGATGGATCTATGCGAATGTGCATAGATTATCGAGCTTTGAATAAGGTAACCATCAAGAACAGATATCCTTTGCCAAGGATAGATGATTTATTTGATCAGCTGAAGGGAGCCACAGTGTTCTCCAAGATAGATCTGTGATCAGGTTACCATTAGCTCAGAGTGAAGGAGAGTGATGTGCCAAGGACTGCTTTCAGTACAAGATATGGGCACTATGAGTTTGTGGTCATGCCCTTTGGAGTGACAAACGCCCCTGCGACGTTTATGGATCTAATGAATAGAGTGTTCAAGGATTTTCTGGACAAGTTCGTTATTGTCTTTATTGATGATATCCTAGTGTATTCAAAGACTCAGGAAGAACATGCCGAACACCTGAAGATGGTATTGCAAACCTTACATCAGAAGGAGTTGTACGCCAAATTCTCAAAGTGTGAGTTTTGGCTGGACCAGGTGGCCTTTCTAGGCCACATCATTTCCAAGGAAGGTATTATGGTAGACCCAGCCAAGATTGAAGCAGTTAGTAACTGGAGTCAACCAAAGAATGCTAGTGAGATCAGAAGTTTTCTGGGTTTGGCAGGGTACTACAGAAGGTTTGTAGAGGACTTTTCAAAGATAGCTTCACCACTTACAGCCATTACCAGAAAGAATAAGAAGTATGAGTGGACTGAGGACTGTGAGCAGAGTTTCCTTGAGTTGAAGAAGAGACTGACCAGCGCTCCTATCCTTACAGTACCCGAAGGTGATAAGAGCTTTGATATATACAATGATGCATCAAAGCTAGGACTTGGAGCAGTCCTTATGCAAGAAGGCAAGGTCATAGCTTATGCTTCCAGGCAACTCAAGGACTATGAAAAGAATTACCCCACTCATGATCTGGCGTTGGCAGCTGTAGTCTTTGCTCTAAAGATATGGAGGCATTACTTGTATGGAGTGCAGTGTAAGATTTATACAGATCACCAGAGTCTGAAATATTTCTTCACTCAGAAAGACCTCAATATGAGACAGCGAAGGTGGCTCGAGTTAGTGAAGGACTATGACTGTGAGATTCTTTACCACCCTGGTAAGGCAAATAGAGTAGCAGATGCACTGAGTAGAAAGACTTGTGCCACTTTGATGTCCTTATCATCATTGGAACCACCATTACAGAAGGAGATAGTAGATTATAGAGTGGAGATTATTGATGGGCAGCTAGCTCTATTGACACTAGAGTCGACTTTGCTTGAAGAGATACAGAAAGAGCAAGCTGAGGATTCTGATCTCCAAAGGATCAAGCAGGAGATGCAAGAAGGAGAGAGTAAAGAGTTTAGAGTATCTGACAGTGGGATACTCTACTATGGTGACCGTTTATGTGTCCCCAATCATGAAGAGTTGAGGAAGAAGATTCTTGAAGAAGCCCATGAAATTCCCTACTCAATGCATCCTGGTTCCACTAAGATGTACCAGAATTTGAAAAGAAGATTTTGGTGGTCAGGGATGAAGAGAGATATAGCTAAGTATGTCAGCACCTGCCTGACATGTCAGAGAGTTAAAGCAGAACACCAGAGACCAGGAGGTGTCCTATAGCCCATTCAGATTCCAGAGTGGAAATGGGAAGACATAGCTATGGATTTCATAGTTGGTCTACCAAAGACAACTAATGGCTATGATGCTATTTGGGTGATAGTAGACAGATTGACCAAGTCTGCCCACTTTTTGGTAATCAGAGTGTCTTACTCAATTGAAAAGTTAGCCCAATTATATGTGCAGGAAGTGATCCGATTACACGGAGTCCCGAAGACCATTATCTCTGATCGGGATGGTCGTTTCACTTCACACTTTTGGGAGTGCGTACAGACAGCGTTAGGCACCAAACTGAAATTCAGCACAGCTTTCCATCCCCAGACTGATGGACAGACAGAGAGAGTGAATCAGGTTCTAGAAGATATGCTCAGAGCTTGTGCATTAGACTTCAAAGGCAGTTGGTGCAAGTATTTATGTTTAGCTAAGTTTGCCTACAACAACAATTACCAAGCCACTATTGGTATGACACCCTATGAAGCTCTTTATGGTAGGAAGTGTAGATCTCCCCTCTGTTGGTATGAAGGTAGTGAAAAGAAGGAAATGGGGTCACAGACTGATCTTATAGATGATACCACAGAAGCTATAAAGAGCATCCGCCAGAGGATAGAGACTGCTCAGAGTAGGCAAAAGAGTTACGCCGATGTACGCCGTAGGCCGTTAGAGTTTGAAGTTGGGGATACAGTTTTCCTCAAAGTAGCTCCTATGAAGGGTGTGATGAGATTTGGCAAGAAAGGCAAGCTAAGTCCTCAATACGTAGGACCCTACCCAGTGACGAAAAGAGTTGGAAAAGTAGCTTATAAGTTGGAGCTACCCTCAGAGATGTCAGCAATACACAATGTGTTCCATGTCTCAATGTTAAAGAAGCATATCCCAGATGCCAACCAAGTGATTGAGCCACAGATGGTACAAGTGCAAGAAGATCTCAGTTATGAAAGTCGACCTATTCAGATAATAGATCGAGCAGATAAGAAGCTGAGGAACAAAGTGGTACCATCAGTGAAAGTCTTATGGCTGAATCAGAAGTATGAAGAGGCAACCTGGGAATCAGAAGATAGCATGAGGCAAAGGTATCCAGAGTTGTTATAAGTTCGAGGACGAACTTTTTATAAGGTAGGGAGGATTGTAACACCCAATAATTTTCTGGTATTATTAGGGATTTTTAGAAATTTTTCTAGCATTTTTCAGAATAAAATTAGAAAAAAAATTAATGGTCGCGGAGAGATTCGACCTCACGACCACACAGGGCCAAGGCCTTTAGCGGGCTCAACTAACCATCTGGGCAAGGGTATCAAGCACAAAAATGAATGGAGAGAAATAATGTTATAGGGTAGTTAGGCCTTTTCATTAAGAGATATATTAACCCCGCTTAAGTCACGTAAGGGGGATTAGGGATTGTTGGCGGCTGCGTGCGAGAAGAGGGCGAGGGAGGGGCTGTGAAAATAGAGGAAGCCAAGGAGTTCTTCTTCTTCTTCTCTTTCCCCTTGAGTAGAGAGAATCTAGGGTTTCTCCCTAGGGCCAAAGAGTGGAGGTTTCTCACAAGGAAGAAGAGAGGAGTTCTACGCTAGGTTTATACCTCGATTTAGTGAGTTTTCTTCAAGATAAAGGTAAGTAGATCACTCACCTGCAATAGGAGTAGTTTTCGTATGTAAGATCTTGTTGTAGAACCATGTTTTATGATGCATGCGTTAAGATTATGGTTAGTGTGTGTTTTAAGTTCTTAAAGATGCATGTTTTTCATGATAGAAAATTTAATTGGTTTAGATTTGGTGTATATAAGCTAAGCATGATAAGATTTAATTTGTGAAGAGTCCCAAAAATGAGGTTGGGATTAAGGGCACGCAAGGTGCTCGATGAAAGTCCCAAGTAAGAAAGGTAAAGGGTTTTAAGTGCAAAGTTTATGCAAAAGTAAGATAGTTGATAAGTATAAGTACTGTAAGTAAGAAAGTATTTTATTTTCAGAAAGTGACATGTACCGGGCAAATGGAAGGCCCACCGAAAGATAGAAAGAAGCTCTAATAGGGTGTGGTGGCTAGCTACCCCACAACCTATTAGAGAAGCGCGCAATTGGTACATTGATACCATGGTACAATGTCAAGGCCTAAAGAAAGTTGAATATTAATTTCCAGTATATAAGTATTTACAAGTGTTTTAGCTTTGAGTACATGTCTTTATTTCAATAAGTTCACATTGATACTTTGCAAGCATGATAAAGGGTAAGAGTAAAGAGGTTAGTGTTTTAATGTATGAGCATGTTAAGTTTGCAAATGTTTTATGCAAGTAATGCTTTCAACATGATTGAGCATGATAAGTATATGTAAGTTTTCCCGTGTGCATGTATTTTGGAAGTAAGCATTCTTTGAAATGAGCATGTTTATTATCGATAGCATGGATTTGTGAGTTAGGATTTACTTACTAAGCATTGTGCTTATTAGTTGCATTTCCTTCTATTGCAGATAAGGGCAAAGAAAAAGCATAAGTTATGGAGGTGGCCAGGACTTGCATTGATGCTCAGTGTCGGTGGAACCGTGGAAGAGATCCATTGGGTTAAGGCTTAGAGGCAATTTTTGAAGTTTAGAAACTTGTGGTTTAATATTTTAATTGGTAAAATGTGAACATTGTGTTTAATTTTCGCATAGAGTCAAAAGTTGATACAATCTTTAGCACGATTTCATATGGTTTGGTAGTTTCTTAAATTTCCGCAAAGATTCTAATTTCAAGTCATTAGATTTGTTTTGAGTTGCTAGGATGCTTATAAAACTAGTATAGAGTATAGAAATAGAGTTATGTCTTTGTTTGTCTTGAAAATATATGATTTGTAGATCTTTGAAAATGGTTTTCAGGTCCGAAATGCAGGTTTTCAGGCGTGCCAGTCGACTGGATCAGAACCAGTCGACTGCGAGATCGAACAGAACCTACTGTTCGATGCACCAGTCGACTGGCCTTATAGCAGTCGACTGGTGCAACTGAAAAGAAAATGGTATAGAGCAGCTGGTTAGTGCTTCAATATTACAATTAAGAGGTCTAGGGGTTAAATCCTTGCAAAGCAAATAAAATGAAAGTTGTTTTTTAAAAGGGAAAAAATTCAGAGCAAGTTAAGGGAAGCCATGTAGTAGTAACTTAAAGCTTAGTACCAAAAGGTGGGTTGTTACACGGGAAACGCCCGTCCACTATGGTCTCCTATCCGGACTTTCTGGAGGCGAAGAACCCCGTCTTACAGTGCAAGATTTACAATCAAAGATATAAAAGAAATTAAGTGCATAAAGTAAATCAAACCAAACAGAGAGTCGAAGACTCGAACAATCTGGAACTCCGATGTGCCGCGCACTTCCTCCCGGAGCTTCCTTGGTCACAGAGCTTCGTCGTTAGTGTTTTATCGTCACTCGGAATGCTCAGAATGATCTCGAAAAATGGTCATTTGAGTTGAGGGGTCGAAGCCCCTTTTATAGCTTTGTCTGGGGCGCCTCATAACCCTTAGTCAAAGCTCATCCTCGCGCCGAACTCGCAGCAAGGATAAGACCCTCTTCCCAGGCGCCTGTATCAACACAGGCACCTAGGAGCCCTCAGGCGCCTGTATCAACACAGGCACTTGGGAGCCCTCAAGCACCTGTGTTAACAGGCGCCTGGGAGGGGCTGCCCAATACAGGGTGCCCTAAAGCTCTGGGGCGCCTGTTTCATTACAGGCGCCCTAGAGGTTCTTCCAGGCCGCTTATTCTTCTTTGTTTTCTCGTCTATTTTGCCTCCAACTTTAGGTACCTGCCATACAATCAAAGCCAAGACAAATATGCAGATATATATTCCTAACCTTAACGAATTGGTTCTGACTTCGGATTTTCCACGAAACCCTAGGTTAAACCGACGCCGATGTTCCCATCCCGAGGAACGCCTTTCACCTACTCCTCATAGGAGAAGTTTTGCCACGCGACCCATCCGGTTGGACTTTTGCCCAGCTATACTCACCAGGACTTTTGCCCAATCTTATGACCAGGACTTCGTGCTCAGTCCACCACCAGGACTTATTGCTCAACTTCACTTGTCAGGACTTTTGCCCAGCTTCACTCACCTGGACTTCGTGCCCTGTCCACGACCAAGACTTATTGCCCAACTTCACTCATTAGGACTTCGGTGCCCAGCCCTCGGCCAGGACTTATTACCCAATTCCACGAACCACGACTTTGTGCCCAACCCTCAGTCAGGTCTTAGGTGCCCAGCACGCGTTCAGGACTTAGTGCCCAATCCATGATCAGGAATTAGTGCCCAATTCTTCGAACCAGGACTTATTGCCTAGGTTAACTAGGACTTTTCTTCACTTTGGTACTATATTTTTTGACTACCCTTCTCTTGTTCAATGTATCACTAACTTAAGCATATTGTTAAACATTGAAACATTTATTGAAGGACATCACTGATGCAATTTGCACCAACAGACAGAAATAGAGGCGGGTTGAGGTACCGACGTCTCGAGATTCGGCAGTCTCAGAGGCCTTGCAAATGTTTAACCGGAGGAGCCGGTTGGCAAATGATAGCTTCTCCAGTGTGGAGTAGGTGAGGGAGGGCGCGCTCCCTAGAAGAGGCAACAGTAGGTGTCGCTTCGACCTAGGATTTCATTTGAAATCCAAAGTCAGAACCATGATAGCTCTGACTATTATTTATGCATATATTTTCATATTATATTGTTCTTTGACTAACCCTGGTTGCATGATTGAAAGGAACCAGCTACTGCTATCCCAGGCACTTGAAAGGGTTCAGGCGCTTGAGAACCCAGGCGCATGAGAGGTATCAGGCGGCCCAAAAGGGGTTTTTCAGCAGATGGAGAAGCTGAGCTGGCAGGCTCGCCACGTCAGCTTCTCAGGTGCCCGTGAGCCATCAGGCGCCTCAGCACTCCCAGGTGCCCAAGACTAGGGATAAGGTTTGGCCAAGTCTGTGGATAAGCATGCGCCAGGTTCGGGTGATGTGGCAGGCGCCCCAGATCCTTATCAAGCGCCTAAGAAAGTACTATAAAAGGGGCTTCACCCCTTTAGCTTCAAGAAGAAATATTTCCCAACTCAAGCCCCAAACACGCTCCATCATTCTTCCGTGCTCAAGTTTCCTATGCCGACAACGCTCAAGATCGATGACACGCTCATGATCGATGACACGCTGCTCGAGAGTCTTCGCCATTTCCTCTGTGTCATCGATATAATTGTATTTTATTGCAATTCTGTATTCGAAGCTTTTCACTTGTATCATTTTTCAAAATATAGAATTGCCCAACGAAAATGGTCAAGGACCGTGGGCTTTGGAGTAGGAGCTGTTGCAGACTCCGAACCAAGTAAAAAAGAAAATGAGTTAGCATTGTTTTACTTTCCGCTATGTATTATCTGCATTTCCGAAAAATTTTAAGTAATCGATATTCACCCCTCCTCTATCGATCACAATGATCCCACAAGTGGTATCAAAGCGGGTTGCTCAATCTTGGTGAAACCACCAACTGAGCAAGTTGTTCGGAATTAAACGTTAATTATTTTCATTCGTAAGATTTTCATTTTTCGAGGTTGGTAAAACACCACTCGAATTTTTTTAATTTTATTTTTCATTTTTTATATTGACTACTAATCCAAGATTATGTCTTGGAACAAGTTTCTTGTTGTTGTAAAATTTCAGGTTCTTTAATGGCCATGCAAGAAGGCTATAGCACCACATGACCACCTCTATTCACGAGAGAAGACTTCTCCTACTGGAAGAGCAGAATGGAGGTCCACCGGAAATCTCAGGTGGATATGATCATAATCCTGTCTAGACTGGAAATCCCTAAGAACAAGGTGAAGTTCATGGATATTCAGAGTGGGGCGCTCTACTCAAGAAAAAAATTGAAGCAGCCGCTAAAGCTACACAGACCCTCCGTGTGGCTTGACAAAGGAAGAACCCAACCGCGTCGGCCCCTTTAGCAGTGCAAAGGAGCTATGGAACAAACTGATCAAGCTACACGAGGGGACATCAGATACAAAGATCAGCAAGCGTGATCTTCTTCTCAACAAGCTGTACACTATCAAAATGCAAGATGGTGAGACAGTTGCATAACTCCATGCAAGGATCCAAGAATTAATGAATAGTTACACACAATAGGTCACAAGGTAGAGAACCGTGATCTAATAAGGTACACTCTAAACTCGTTTCCAAGAAACTCTTTGTGGGCATCTATGGTATATGCGTACAAGGTTTCAAGGAACTTATCTGACATTAAGCTTGATGAGTTATTTTCTGAATTAGAGTTGCATGAACAGACTAACGCTGCATAGGTTGAGAAAGGTATAACATTGTTTGCAGGTAAAGTCCCTAAAAAGCAGAAGAAAAAGAAGCTGCAACTGATACCCGAGATCGATTCCAACTCAGAATATGACGACAATGGAATCGATCATTCAGAGCTGGTTCGGATGGCCCGGAATTACTACAAGATGATCAAGGGCCAAAGAAAGAAGAAGAAGGCAGTTCAACATAAGGATGATCTAGCCGAACCTACTACCAGTCAGAAGGCGAAGAGCGAGGTAACCTGTTATGGGTGCAACAAGAAGGGTCACTACAAATCGGAGTGTCCAAACTTGAAGGAGAACAAGAAGACTCGGAGGAAAAAGACTCTCTAAGCTACGTGGGATGAGTCATCTTCAGAGGACGAAGAAGAAGCTCCACACTCTAACCTCCTCACGCTGATAGCCTCGGGCAATCTCGACACCGAATCAGAATCAGAATAGGAAGAAAGCGTCGAAACCGAAAAGCTGTCAATTTCGGAAGACGGACAAATAACGGTAAGAAGCTATCCCGAATCGCAACTTTACGATTTGATTTCGTATTTGTCTCATAAGTTGGCCAAAGCCAACTTTCGTTTGAATCCCTCTGACAGGAAGTTAAAACCCTGAAACAGGAAGTCAACTCAAGCTCCTTAACTGAACCAATTCAGGAAGGAACCTCAACTCAAGTCCAAAAAATTGTGGAAGAGAATTCCTCCTTGAAAACTCAGGTAAAGGAACTTAAAGTTGTGCTAGAACGATTTATCTCGGGTTCCAAGAATCTTGACATGATTTTTGGAAAACAAAAATTAGTTCAAAATCGATCCAGACTTGGTTATCGAACCAACTCACGCTACAGATCATATTACTCAATATTGAACCAAACTAGAATTCGAGTCCAAGCATGGGTCCCAAAGTTAAGCTTGACTAATCAAGCTGGACCAAATCAATATTGGAACCCCAATGACAAGATTCAAATCTTACATATCCCATATCGAGGCTTTAGTCCAGGGGGAGCTAATAGGAAAACCATCTTCATACTTAGATAAGTTAATTTTTGTTTTTCTGAATTGTTGTTTGATGCCTGTCTATTTTCTTTCTGAAAAATATCATGCTTAGGATTAGAAACGGTTAGATAAGGATTTGACTTGATTGAAACTTGCACAACCTAGTATTAGGGTGGGGCGAGATGATAGTACATTAGGGAAGCTTGTCTAAAAAGTCATGAAGGGTAAGACGTACCCTATTTGGTCTTTTAAGTCCAGTGGAACTAACCGAAGCTACCTCACCAAATCCTCAACTAGTTAGACTAGGGTTTCTCAAAAGGTAATTTGAGAATAAAATTTATTTAAAAGGCTTTGTCTAGGAAATAATTGTTTATCCAATAAGGCTACGGAGAAAGAAGGCCCCTGTGTCTCGCTAAGACCTGGAAGCCATTTATCGAAATTTATTTTTAATTTACTAATTGTTAAACTTGAATCTAACACAAGCTTCAATCAAATCATAGTGTCAACATAAAACCAAAGATAAAATTAATGCATCTCACAAAGCAGATAAGGATTCCCTATTTTATCACTTAGAAATAGGTGAGATGCTTTGGACCTAAAAGTTTAGTTCAACTCAACTAACCTTACAAATCAAATCAATTTCACCTTTAAAGTTATGAAACTTACTTTTGTTCCAGTGGATGCTCCAGATATATGGCTACTTTATGTGTAGGAACATAATGGTTTGGACCAGTGGATGCCCCAGACATATGACTGAGGATAAATTAAAGTTCATCAAAATCAACTTAAGTAATCAAGCTTAGAAATTCTAACTTGATCAAACTACTTAACTTGACTAACCCAAGTGAAAAATGTTGTTGTATAACAGTTAGTAAGTAGCAAACTGGGTTAGACATGGACCAAAAGGAATTGATTTGATTCATTTTTCTTTAATGCATGAAATTTTTTTTCATGCTTGGACTCACTAGAATTATCAACTTGGTTCAAATCTTGTCACTTTTAATTTCTACTTACTTGGTTCATTACTACTAATTCTTGCTTAGTTCACAATTCAGTTGCATTCTTGATTTATTTTGCAAGACTAATCGGCTCTGATAAAAAAAAATCTTCCCTTAATAAAACTTTTCCTTCAAAAATATGTTTTTTTTTCAAAAAGAATATTTTTTTTATATGGCAAAGGGGGAGAGAAGAAATGTGAAGTTAAAATTAAAGAAAAGTGAAGTTAAAAGTTAAAAATTGGCAAAGGGGGAGAGTAGAAAAATTAAATTTTCCTTAAAGAAGATTATCCCTTAAGTGAAGTTAAAAGTTAAAAATTGGCAAAGGGGGAGAGTAGAAAAATTAAGTTTTCCTCAAAGAAGTTTTTCCCTTATTCAAAAGCTTTTCTCGTTAACAAGTTTTTTTTCAGGGGTAGAGTAGAAAAATTAATTTTTCCTCAAAGAAGTTTTTCCTTATTCAAAAGCTTTTCTCATTGACATGTTTTTTTCTTTAACTTAAAAGTTTTTGTAATGAATTTGTAATACTTAGAATTCTTTTCAAAAATTAGAAAAAAACTTTCAAAAAGGAAAATTGCATGTTTTCAAAAGCTTCAGGGGGAGGATTTCAAATCAAAGGGGAGGTTTATGCAATTCGTCTATTGTCTAAGATTTAGTCTAAACTTTTGAAATATCCTAAAAAGAAGAAATTACTAATCAAGGGGGAGAATGAAAATTTTGTCTTAAACTTTATGCTTGACTGTGAATTAACTCTTATTCATATTATTTTTAACTTAACTTTGAACTGGGTTGTCATAAATCAAAAATGGGAAGATTGTTAGTGTCAAAAACACCAGATCGAACTTGGCTTTGATAATGACAAAGGGTTCAAAGTTAAGTTTATGTTGTGATCTAATGTGTTTCATTGAGTGTGCAAGAAAGTCCTAGTTGAGCTAGGCACGAAGTCTTGACCTGCAGGGTTGAGCACGAAGTCCTAATCAAGGACTGAGCATCGAAGACCTGACCGAGGGTTGGGCATGATGACCTAGTTCGTGGAATTGGGCAAGAAGTCCAGGTCGTGGACTGGGCATCGAAGTCCTGATCTAGAAGATCGGGCAGGAGACTTAGCAGAGCGAGGATTGTGGACAGAAGTAGAGGTGGGTTGAGGTACGGACGTCTAGAGATCCGACAGTCTCGGAGGCCAAGCAAAAGTCCAACCAGAGGAGCCGGTTGGCTAAATGTAACTTCTCCAGAGTGGAGTAGGTGAGGACGCGTACCCCGGAAGAGGGAACAGTAGGCGTTGGTTCGACCTAGGATTTCATTTGAAATCCAAAGTCAAAACCAAGACAGCTCCGGCTATTATTTATGCATATATTTATATATTATATTGTTCTTGGACTAACCCTGGGTGCAGTGTTGGGACAATCAACCCAAGGATGATCGGGAAGATCATGGTTTTGATGTGTGTGTCAACATGGTTAAGGTTAGGGTGTTATCTTGTTATATGATATGTGTGATTGAGTTTGCATGACTTGGAGAATCACACATGGAGGACTTATCCGAGGGACGAGAGCCGAGGGAAGAGGACTCCAAGGGCAAGCCGGGAAGTGGACTTCAAAGGACACACGTGAAGGGTGGCATGGAGGCAAGCCAAGGGAAGGCTTGTGTGCGCATCCGAGGGGCGATAGCCGGTGGAAGAAGACTTCAAGGGGCAAGCCAAGGGAGTGTACTTAAAGGCACATGTGAAGGAGGGTCTTCGGAGTGAGGAAGAGAGTTTGTATAAGCTGGGTAGTCGAGTGGGAGAAAGGCAGTCGACTGCCAGCAAGATCTCAAACTCACAGAATGTTTTTAACCCTGGACCAGTCGATTGCCTCTGGGGCAGTCGACTGATAACCCCAAAAGCTAGCCATTAGGTTAGCCATTGGCTAGCAATTAAGGCTAGACCAGTCGACTAGTATCGGGCTGGACAACTTTTGGAGTTGTCTTTTACTCTTATTTAAAGGGTGATATTTTTGCACGAGGAAGGTACGGTTATAGGGGGTACCAAAGTGTTGTTAGTGCAAAAAATCTCCTGCTCTTCCTCTCATTCTCAATTCCATTTTGTAAGAGGAAGAGGACAACCTTGTAAAGGTTTTCTCTACCTTGAAGGAGATTTTTCATAGTGGAGAGTGTGCTCACGCATGGATCATTGGATTAGTCACCTCTCGGAGGTGGATACCAAAGAAAGTTCAAGAAAAGTGCTATTCAACCCCACCTCTAGCATGTAACGACCCGCCTTCTGGTACTAAGCTGTAAGGCGGATCACTACTACTAACTGGCTAACTGGCTGGCTGACTAATTACTAATTTCTGATAATGCTAAACCAACTGGGAGAATTTAAAATGTCTTATTTCGCTATTTACTGAACTAACAATTCATAATCATGTTTAAAATACTAACTAACCAAAATAAAACAAAAACTTTAATTTTATTAGCTTGGCCAAGATTCGATCCCCCAACCTCTACATTGCATGACTAAAGCACTAACCAACTGCTCTACACCAGTTTTGTTTTACACAGCACCAGTCGACTGATATATACCAGTCGTCTGGTCGGGCCACCGAATGGTTCTGTGCCCGATCCCAGTCAACTGGTGTTTTCCCAGTCGACTGGTAGTTCTGAAAACCCAAATTTCAGAGTTTCAGAATGTGCCAAAGTCGACTTATTCCGTACCAAATGATCCATAAATTCATATCTAAGCTTCCTAACAGATCTACAATGATTCTAGGGCATTTGATACATGTTTTTAGAGGGTTTCTAGCAGGAATAGCAACTTAGAAATCATAAAAGCGACATGTAGAAGCATAAACATGAATGTGCCAAGTTTGTATCATCTTCTTATTGTAACTATTCATTTCCCATATCTAAAAGCATCCTTAGCTACTACATGTCATTCTATATGGTGCATTAATCTTAGAACAAGCATATCTTAAGTATTTAGCATGTAGATCAAAAGTATCAAGTTCTTACTCCTAAAGCGTAAACATGGGTCTAAATTACCCTATCACAAGTAAATGACTCATGACATTCAAGCATTCACAAAACCAATATTAAGTCAGGTAAGTAAACTACTTCAAGCATACTAGGCACCACGAATACAAGTCTAATTAAGTTCAAACATGGTTCACATAATATATTGCGGAATAACTAAAGAAGCATAATAAAAACTGTTTCTATGCTTTGCAAGTTCCGAAGACTTTTATTCCAACTCCACCATCACACACACTTTGCATCAAGCCCGCCGCCTCCGCTACTAGTGCTTTCCTTTACCTGTACCTGCAGTATAAGGAAATGCAAACTAATAAGCATAAAGCTTAGTAAGTACCATCTAGCCTCACAAAACTATGAAAACTCGAATTATGCTTTTGTAAAACATGTTATGCACATACATGCTCATATCCATAAGTAATCATGCTAGGCTCATGCTAAAATACATATCATAGAATGTCATGGCATATAACTGAGACATGGCACATACTGAACTAGAACTAAAAAGTAAGCTATAGCATGACATACATATCTGAACTGGAACTGAAACTAACTAACATAAAACTAATTATTAAATTCACCACATGCTAATATGAATTTCTGAAAACTAAATACATATAGTAGGTGAAAGTAATAATCAACTGCTGTGGGCCCGACAATGTACCAACTGTGCGCGCATCCCTAATAAACCCGAGGTAGCAAATCCCAAATCCATTAGGGTTCTACTAGGTTATCTAAACCTAGGGGCAACTAGGAGCCCATCCCATACTAGGTTATCTAAACCTAGAGCCAACTTGGAGCCTATCCCTGGACCGAAGCCCGGTACAATGCCAACTGAAAATAAAATAGTTATTTTATACTTTTCTTTTTCTCTTCTGATTCTTGCTTTTACTAGGTTATCTAAACCTAGGGGCAACTAGGAGCCCATCCCGTTGGACTTTGGTCCCAATCATAAACTGAAGCAAGAATTTCTATTCTTTAATGCTTTCTATAGCATTAACTGAACTGAACATTTTAACAACCACCTAACGTGCGTGCTTGTTTATAATTTACGATTTCTAATCGTAAAGCATAAATACAAATAAATAAGGCATATGAAAAATCAACCGAAACTACTTATACTGCAGGTGAGGGATACTTACATCCTGCGCTAGGTTTTCCTTACGAATAAAATCTGAAATTCCTGAGGGAACGTCGAACTTCGACGTTCTTCTTGCTCCTTGGCGTTCTCCTCGCGTCTACGAGAGTTCTCGTAGAGAATAGGGCCTCTTGAGACCTTCCCTTTGCTTCCCCTTTGTCTTGGGCGGCAAGAGAAGAGGAGAGAAGGAGGAGGAGACGCAAGAGAGGAAGAGGAGAAGAGGAGGGGGCGTCGGCGCACCTAGGGCTCACGCAACCTCAAAACACCTCCTTTAATTCTTTAATTCCTTATTTATAATAAGTTATACAATAAACCCTAAGTTAAATACTAACTTTACCTTATTTATCCTTCCCTCTATTCTATTTCAATGAAAACAGATTAGCCCACTTGGTAAGTCTTTCTCTTCTCATGTTATAGGTCCTGGGTTTAAACCCCACTTAAATCTTTTTACTGCGCATTCTGTTTTTATTCATTTTTTTGCCTTATTTGTCCATGGAAAAATTCTATAAAAATATCCATAAATTCAGAATTAATTCTTGGATATTTCTAAAATTATGTTTGAGAATTTTCGGACATTACATAGCAAGCGCCACGATCTAACATGCAGGACTAAAAGGAACCAGCTGCTGCTATCCCAAGTGCCTGAAAGAGTTCAGGCGCCTCAGAAGGTGTTTTTCAGCGGATGGAGAAGCTGAGCTGGCTGGTTCGTTACGTCATCTTCTCAGTCGCACATGAGCCATCAGGCGCCTCAACACTCCCAGGCGCCCAAGACCAAGGATAAGGTTTGGCCAAGTCTGCGGATAAGCACGCTTGGTTGGGGTGGCGTGGTAGGCACCCCAGACCCTTATCAGGCGCCCAAGAAGGTACCATAAAAGGGGCTTCACCCCTTTGCCTCCAGACGAACTATTTTCTAACTCAAGCACTCAAACACGCTCCATCATTCTCCCGTGCTCGAGTTTCCCGCGCCGACAACGCTCAAGATTGACGATACGCTGCTCGAGAGTCTTCGTCATTTCGTCTGTGTCGTCAGTATAATTGTATTTTATTGTTTAATTTTGTATTCGAAGCTTTTCACTTGTATCATTTTTCAAAATATAGAATTATCCAACAAAAACGGTCAAGGACTGTAGGCCTTAGAGTAGGAGCCATTACAGACTCCGAACCAAGTAAAAAGAAAATGAGTTAGCATTGTTTTACATTCCGTTGTGTATTATCTGCATTTTCGAAAAATTTTAAGTAATCGATATTCACCCCCCTATCAATCACAACGATCCCACAGTTTTTCCTTCCTGCATTTTTAAATTATACAATTTATTTAATAATAAATCACGACGGCTTACCTTGGGGTGGCTGTTCCTTCGTGGAATTCTATCATCTTATTCCATAATTCTTTGGCGCTGTTGAAAGGTGCAACACGGTTAAGCTCCTCCATCATGAGTCCGCATTAGAGGGTTTGTGTTGCCTTTGCATCAGCTTCAATTCTCCTCTTAGCAGATGCATCCCATTTATCGTAGGTCAGTACTGTCTCTTGTTGTCTCTTGGGAGGTCGAATTTGGTTTGGATTATTATTCACATGTCCACCTGAGTTTTCAGATGGACTTCCATCCGGCTCTTCCAATAATCGAAATCTTCCCCAGAGAAGAGAGGGGGCGAGCAGTGTTGTAGCCTTCTTGCATGGCCATTACGGAAGAAGCGAAAAAAATAGACTTGCAAAAACAAAGAAAGACAAATGTACGAAGACTTTTGTCTTGGATTAGCAGTGTGGGAATAAAAAGAAAATACGCTCGAAAAAAACAAAGAAAATTTGAAAAAAAAATACTCAAGTGGTGGTTTCACCAAATTGAGCAGCCCTCGCTCTGATACCAATTGTAGGATCAAGATAGAGAGATAGAGGGGGAGGTGAATATCGCTTAAAAATTCTTCGAATTTTAGAATGATTGAGTACACAGCGGAAAACAAAACACAACACGCTAACACAAGTTAGTTTTACTTGCTTCAGAGTCTTGACCGGCTCCTACTGCAAGGCCCACGATCCTTGATCATTTACTTTGGGCAATCACTAATAATGGCAAGATTATACAGATTACAAAATAAGTGTGCAATTAAAAGAAACAACTATACCGACTCCTTTTTGAATGATTTGAAAACCTTTGCTCGGAGAGTCAGACGACGTTTCTGCGTTGTCGAAGCTTTGATCGTGCAACACATAGGAGAGCAGAATGATTGCAGAATGTTAATTCTTGTTACTGGGGTGCTGCTCTCGACCCCTTTATATAGTAATCTTTCAGGCGCCTGAAAGGCCATTCAGGCGCCCTAGTCACAGCGTCTCGAGCGGCAAATCTATCCGTTGCGTAGTCAAACTTCTATCCTGGCTTAGGTACCCTATTCCCTTTTAGGTGCCTGAGTGCCAACGTGGCTCCTCCACTCAGCACTCGCCATGTAAGATTGACCGTTGTGCTAGCTCAGCCACCCGCTGCCAGCTCCCAGGCACCTGAGTTCCATTCAGGCACCCTAGTCCAACTGGTTCAACTTCTTCAGCTGCAACAAGGGTTAGCTCCATACAATAATATAAACAGAGTAAATGCAAGTATGGATTTACAGCCAGTGTTGTCTTGGTCCTGACATTTAGGTTTCTCTTGAAACCCTAGGTCGGACCGACGCCTAATGTTCTCTCCTGGGGAATGCGACCTCACCTACTCCGCTCAGGAGAGCATACCTGCTGCCACCTGGAACCTTCGGTTGGACTTTTGTTTGGCCTCTGAGAACTCAGAACTCGATGATGTTCGACCTCGATCCGTCTCGACTCCTATCCGCAATCCCCTCTCGACAATGTCTTCTGCTCGGTCCCCCGGACCAAGACTTCATGCTCGACTTCACTCACCAAGTCTTCGTTACCCAATCCCCGACCAGGACTTCATGCTCAACCTTGCAGGTCAAGACTTCTTGCCTATCTTATCTAGGACTTTCCTGGAAACTTCACAAGTTCATCAGTGCAAACAAACTAGGTTAACTTGAACCCTTCACCAATTATCAAAATAAGGTTCGATCTGGTACTTCCGACATCAACAAAACTTTAATGGGATCAAGCTGATCACTCCAAATTCATATGTGATATGGTCTTCTTTTTTTTTCCACCAAGAATTGTTGATTTTATAATGGATTACTAAGTGGAAAAGCTTGACTTTTATTTGTCAACCATTTAGGATAGTCAATTATTAGTGTTAGTTTCCCCATATCAAAACCCGCATATACAAAAACATAAACAAAAAAATCCAAAGAAACCTTGCGAATTCACTCCAAAAAATCATAACATATCCAACAATACATGAATAGAAATAGAAAATTTAGAATTCTAGTTCAAGAGACATTGTAAAAAAAATTATAGAATTGTCACATTAACCTTCTCTCACGCAACGGTTCCATATTGATGGAAGCAGATTAATCAAAAGCACAAATACTAAGTGCATGATGGGATGAACACAGATGATATATTTCTTAGGACTCGAACCCTATTTATTATAGATAAACTATTATGTATTTATCATCTGTGTCAAACACTATGGTAACAAGATGATCTTGGGACAAATAATCCCCGACTTTTATCAAAGGGCGTACCTAAGAATTGGTATTTACCAAAAGGCGTACCATAGTTTCTTTTTTTACCAAAGGACGTATCCATTTTAGTTAACTTCCTCTTATACCCCTCCCGTCAAGAAATGACTTTCTCAATTAACATTTTCGAGACATCCGAACCACTTTATCAGTAAAATAATATTTTGTGGTTCGGATGCCCCAGGGAGTATATATATATTTCTACCTTGCACAACTCGATTCATCACGAAGGTACATATATATTTCTACCATGCACAACTCGATTCATCATGAAGGCACCTGAGGAAGATAGGTGTTGAAGGAGAAAAAGCATGCAATCGTTTGGTAACAAAAAGAAATAGTAATGTACGTATGATTGTCATCTTTGATATTGTATAAGACCTAGTTTTATACATGATAAACTCTTTCTACTATTTTTTTTGTTTGGAGAAGGACTCTAACGGTGTCATGCATTTCATAATTAGGGTTCTCTGAAATTTTTTAAACTTAGGATAAATTAATGCTTGAATTCGACCTAGGGGGTGATATCTTACCATATCAGGCCCTAGGAGGGCCTGAAATCAAATGATAGGAGGACCTGAAATAAAAGAACTTCAGGCCCTAGGAGGGCCTGAATAAAAGGATTTCAGTCCCTCCAAGGGCCTGAAATTAAAGGATTTTAGTCCCTGGGATATCATTTGCTTTCAGGCCCTAGGAGGCCCTAAAATTAATGGAATTCAGGTCCTCCTAGGGCCTGAAATTATTTTATTTCAGGTCCTCCCAGGGCCTGATATCGTTTGATTTTAGGCCCTGGGAGGGCCTGAATCAAAGGATTTCAGGCCCTCCTAGGGCCTAAATTCCTTTGATTTGAGGCCCTCAGGCCCTCCTAGGGTCTTGATTATGATTTTCAAAGTTTGCTAAATTTAATTGTAATTTATTTTTCAGGGATGATAATGTTGTTGACGAAATTCTCTCTGAGATATGGAATACTCTTGATAATAATGTTGTCATGGGGAATGGAGCAAAAATAACCAATAATAATATTCCATTATCTTCCCAGTATAGTGATAATATAATTACAAGGAATTTGACATTTAATCTAAATTAAAAGCAAGTAATCTAGAAGATGAGGGTCTGAATTCTTCTACAAGAGTTGTTGAATTCTTTGAGCTAACCTAGAGTGGGGAGGAAGAAATTGAAATCCGAAATGTAGATGAATTATAACCCAGTACAAGTGTACTAGAATTCTAAGCTAATGATATGCAGATTGAGCAATATGACTTCCCCCCAGATCAGTACAGTACTTAGAGGAGGAGTTTCCATTAGCTGAAGATCCTTATATTTTGAATTCTCGATTGCTTGCTAGGCCAATTGGAGAGGTAGAGGCTGTTATCAGAGTAAATCGATAGAGGGGGGGTGAATATCGATCGAAAAATTTCGGATAAAATAGAGAAAGTACATAGCGGAAAGAGTAAAACAAAGTCGCTAACATAGTTTATTTTACTTGGTTCGGAGTCATGGTCGGCTCCTACTCCAAGGCCTACGGTCCTTGACCGTTTATGTTGGGTCATTCTATATTCGTAGAAATGATTACAGTTTCGAGTATAGATATAGAATCGAGAATTACAACACTTAAGAAATGACAGCTTTTACCGACGACCAGAGTGGATGGAATTTCGGAGCAGCGGGTCATCGTCAGCGCTTGAATCGTGAGTTCGGAGCTTGTCGGGGCACAGCGCTTGAGCGAAAGTGTTGAAAACGAGAGTTGCAAGTTGTATCGAAGCCATGGGGGTGAACCCCCTTTTATAGTGGTCACTTGGGCGCCTGTGTTGAAGGGGGCGCCTACACGTGGCCTCTCCTGCGCGAACTCTAATCCGCAGGCTCGGTTAGGGCTTATCCCCTTCATTGAGGCGCCTGAGCTGACTAGGGTGCATGTGTTAACATAGGCGCCTAGCTTGACTTGGTCCAAAGGCTTTCATGGCAGTTTGCTTCGATGGTCTTGGTTTGGCCTTGCATTGGGGCGCCTGTATCCATATAGGTGCCTAGCCCAGTGAGGTGCCTGCTTCCAAAGAGGCACCTGAGCTGCAAAAACACTGTCCCTTCATTTCCTGCAACCAGGGTTAGTTCCAAAACACAAGAAGCAAATATATATGATATGTTAGACATTATTTATAGCCTAAACTGTCTTGGTTCTAACTTTAGATCTCCCAAATGGAACCCTAGGTCGAACCGACGCCTAATATTCCCTCCTACGGGGAATGCATCCTCACCTACTCCTCTAGGGAGAATTTACCTTTTTTTTCCAACCGGCTCCTCCAGTTAGACTTTTACCCAGCTTCACTCACCAAGTCTTTGTGCCCAATCCGCGATCAGGTCTTCATGCCCAGCTTCACTCACCGGGTCTTCGGTGCCCATTCCTTGACTAGGTCTTAGTTCCCAGCTTCACTCACCAGGTCTTATTGCCCAACTTTACGTCAGGACTTAGTTGCCCAGCCCGCGGCCAGGACTTAGTGCCTAGTGTACCTAGGACATTCCTGCACACTTAATCAGCTTGTTAGATCACAACCAAATCTTAACTTCTGAACCCTTTGCCATTATCAAAACATAGGTTCGACTTTGGTGCTTCCGACACCAACAGAGGCAAGAGATGAACATGAATTTTTTATGGGACAGATATTTTCATCTAGAGAAGAATTCTAGAATGCACTTGTCAAACATGCCATGGTTAAGCATATGAGATATAACCCAGTTGACACCTGAAGAAATAGAGTTAAAGTAGTGTGCTTCAACCAACCATATGCATAGAGAGTAGTAGCAAGGGGGGAAGTAGAGTTCATTGTTACAAAATATGTAAAGGAACACCAATGTGAAACTGTTAGGGAAAGTGCTGATCATCATGCATGCTCTTCATCATTTGTTGCTTCTTTTGTTGAAGAGCAATTTCTTCATAATGAACAATACAAACCAAGTATGATTATATCAGATATTAAAGCTAGATTTGGAGTGACTATATCATATAGAAAAGCATACATAGCTAGGGAGAAAGCATTGAAAAAGGTTGTCGGAGATTATGATGAGGCATATAGAGATCTTCCTCAATATCTGCGTGAGTTAAGAGTTAGAGATCCTGAAACTTATGTGGCACTATGCAAGAATGGTGACAATGAGTTCCAGCGATGTTTTTAGGGTTTTGGTGCTTGCCGAAGGGTGTTCAAGTCTTTTTGTGTAGACTTATCGGAATTGATGCCATACACCTAAGAGGAAAGTATCCGGGTGTATTGTTGATTGCTACGGCGATTGATGGTAATGACAATGTTCTCCCAATTGCCTTTGGAATAGCTGAAGTTGAATGTGGGTCTGCTTGGGAGTGGTTTTTAGAGCATACAAAGAGGTTCTTTGCTATCGATGATCACTCAATGACCATAGTATCAGACAGACATCGGGGCATTATATCAACAGTTAGAAAAGTCTACACAAACGTGCATCATGCTTTTTGTTGCCACCATATGTCTTGTAATATGGTAACTGATATTGGAAGTAGAGCTACTTTAGATTTGTTTTGGGCATCAGTATAAGCCAACACAACACTCAAATATGATATGATAATGCAGACAATGCTTGAAAAACATCCAGATGCCCATAAGTGACCTCAGAACATTGACCCTAAAAGATGGGCAAATGTACAGTTTACTGGGAGAAGGTACAGAATGTTTATCACGAATTATGTAGAGAGCTTAAATGCTTTATTCAAGTCTACACGTGAGCTTCCCATAAACAGGTTAATTGATAATACAAGAAGAAAAGTAGCTCAATGGTTCTTTAACCGTAGAGAGGAAGTCTACAAATGACATGCTGCTTTGACACCTCATGCTACAAAAGAAATGGATTCAAGGAGAGAGAAAGCTAGAGTTTATAAGGTTCACCCTTACTCTCAATCAGAAATGGAAGTAGAAACATGGGGGACTTCATACATTGTTGATTTTGAAAAAAATGTTGTCAATGTCGGGAGTTTCAAATTTCAGGACTCCCTTGCTCACATGTTATTGTCGTAATCATTCACAGGAACATGGATACACTCCCATATTGTGAGCATTATTTTTATTCTGAAACTTGGAAGTGGGTTTACATGGATCGTATTTACCCTTGTAGAAGCAAGCAGTTTTGGCCTAGTGGCGTAAACGACATTATAGTTCTATGTCCCTGTAGCCTTGTGCAGCCTGGTAGACGAAAAAAGCCACGGATTGAGTCCAGACACAATGGCAAGGTGAAACTAAAATGTACCCGCTGCAAACAACTTGGCCATAATAGAAGGACATGTAGAATGCCGCCAGCCCCAAGGTCTTGAGTTAATTGGTATATGTATTGCAAGAATATTCTGATTGAAGTGTATATTTTGTAAGGAGGAGAAATGAATGTATATATTTTGTATATTGTACAGGCATAGTATTGTCAAAATACTAGTTGTTGTTAATGTTGTGACTCGAAGAAGTATTTCAATATTATGATACATTTCATCTTGTCTAATTTAATGTAAGCAGAAATACCTGTTATTTTAGGTCCTGAAATATTATGATACAATAATGTTATTTCAGGTCTTGAAGTCCTGAAGTCATCTGTTTTCTGAATATCTGTCATTTGAGCCCCTCTGATTTCTGCTTTGTTGATTCATTGTTCTGTGCCATCTGATACTGTATCAACACATAGTTGATAATCATTAGGACTATGTTTGGACACCAAAAATACCATCTCTTAGCTAAACTCTAACTAGTGATAATGAGTTTTGAGAAATCCAAATATCCTAGCAATCTGTATTTAGGTACTCTCCAGGTGAAACCTTCTTGTTTCAATTTTAAACAAATGTAAGCATATTCATACCTGAGTATTTCAATCATAATTTATTAAAATGTTGTCACAACATGTACATTTATATAAAAGATTGTCGTATAAATATTTAATCATACTTGTAAGCATGTTTTATTAAATTTTTTACAATCTGATTTCAGACCCAAGTTGGGCCTGAACCAGAGAATTTCAGGCCCAGCATGGACCTGAAATGAGATTATTTCAAGCCTAGAGTGGGCCTGAATAGCTGTGATTTGAGGCTCTCTGATAACCTACTGAACATTACAATCCAAAATAGGAATATTCTTTTCGATAATATGAATAAATATGTATAATATAAATATATACAAATAAAAATTAGTGTTTATGGATGTTATAGCTATGGAAACAAATTTAGCTGTGATTCTGCATTGTTGTGTGACAATTCTTAAGGAATGGGAATATAAATTTGGTTTAGCACATATCAGGCCCTGCGTGGAATCAAATTTAAATAAGAACATATCAGGCCCTACATGGGCCTGAATAAATTTGTTTCAGGTTGAGAGTGGGCCTGAAAACAGATTGTTTTAGGCCCATGGTAGACCTGAATTCAAATTATTACAGCAAAAGCAAGGTTGAATATTACTGATGGTATCGACAACAATTACAGATTATAGATTAGAGATTACACAAAAACAAGAATCGAAAGCAATGTTCCATTGATTTCAAAAGGATTACATACAATATAACTACAAATATATAATGTTTGTCATGACACTTACATATGCATTGTATCAACAAAACTAATATTTACAGATTTATTTCCAGAACTTGTCTCTCATTATTTTATATCCCACCTGAAATCGATAAGGTTTCATTTGCTTTTGGGTAAACTCTGTAGATCTTTGAAACACTAGACTTTCAGCATAGCACATAACGAAAAAAGCACAATCTAACCTAAAAAAATCAATATTTAAATTGTGGTTAGTATATAAATCCAACCATGAAAGATAATGTTTTTTTAACCTAAATAAATATGATCTTACGATCTGCTTTGGGTGGGTCCTTATACTACAATTTTATTAAAGTCTTTTCTCAATATGGAAGGCAATCTTTTATTCCATCTGGTGTAATATGACCAGTTCATATTTTTGAAAGATGCCACCTACACACAAATTACATTAGTAACAAATATATTCCAGTTAAACTATTTGTAATGGTTTATATATCAAATGAGAAAACTTACAGTTTTCTCAAATTTGGCAGTGTGCCCTTCTGTGGTGCCTAGAGAATTATAATGCTGGATAATACCTTCCTCGAGTACAATAACCAATAGATGCCAATGATCATCTGCATTATTTATAGGACAGATGATATATCTCATTGGCTTATCTGTGTCAGTAGCAATAGTTTGTTCAAATGTTGTAGCGTGCATCACCTCAAAAAGGTCCTATGTTTATTAAAATGGAAGTGTTAGCGGACTAAATCCTAGAAAAAAATAACAAAACAAGGTGCTAATTGACTTACATCTAACCTCACCCCACAGAAAATGGAGGGGTGGTATGGTGAGTTACAGGATTTTGCTTCATTTACTAGAATTGTCCAGTATGTATTTATGCAATCCCCGTTAGTGTAGTCATTCCAATTAAATATAGTCAAAAATGATTACATATCTAATGAAAAGGTCCCATTGGACCATACTGGATTCAAAGAAAACCTACATGAACAAAATATAAGCAACTTAATATTGATGGAATTAATAAATTTTATTAATTAATAATAATCATCATCATTGTTTTACATTATTATGCAATCGCAATAGCAACTAACTCACTTTAATTTACTAAGCTTTAATAATGTTTCAGCAATTTCTGCATCTTTATTTTTCTTAAAAATTACTCTGGCATTCTTCAAGATTTTGCTTTTCACCTTTTGAATTTCTTTTGCTTTAGCTGCCTGTTGTTTAGATATGTTTGTTTGGGTTGAGGTCACAGATTTTGTTGTTTGCGTTGTAGTTTGTGACATTGATGGGGCAGGAGCCTCGTCATCATCATCTTCATCCTCATCCTTATCCTCATCCTGATCCCGAACAATTTCTTTGCCCTTGCCTTTGGCCTCGTAGACTGGTCTTATCTGAGTTATTTTTCTTTTTTTGGAAGTGGCTCAGCCTCATCTGAGCCTTTGCTTTCCAATTGTTTATTCAGCTTCCGGATTCTCTCGTCAGCCTTTTCTATGATGCAATCTTGTACAACTATCATTCTTTTGTGGAGATCATCTTTTTCTTTAAGTTGGAAATCCTTCTCAGCAATTATTGTATCCTTCTGAGCAATTATTTCATCTTTTTGTTTAAGCTGGGAATCCTTCTCAGTACTTATTGTATCCTTCTCAGCAATTATTTCATCCTTGTCAGTGATGGCTGTTGCCATCTCAATTTTAACATCCTCCAAACTTTTAAGAGCTATAGTTAATTGTTGCTGTAAGGTATCAATTTGTTCTTGCTTTTTCATACATTGCTTGCAGGCTTCCATTTCTAAGGCCTATAGGCTTCTTTCTGCTGCCTGCTGTAATACCTTATAGTGTACCTCAAGTGCTTGAGTTGGAGGAGAGTAGTGAGGCACCAAATCCAGCTCTGACTCAGACGGAATTAAATCAACATTAATTAAATTTGTGGCCACACGGTCTATGCTTCTTTTGACACTCTCAACATGAGCCTTAGGCTAACTTCAGCGAAGTATTCTTGGCAATCTATGAGGATGTTCTAGAGCAGGAATACTAATATGTTCACTCACCCATACCTGCAACATGATTATATTCAGTAATCAATATCCATCATAACATATATGAGCAACTATATGTACTCTGACACTCTAACTTACAGCCAAAATATTTGGAAATCCCTTGAGTAAGGGAGCTTTGGCCGTTTGGGTTGAAGCACCTACATCTGGTCTATGTCTCAATGTAACCTCTTTTCCAATGGCTTCCAATTGAGGAGCCATGAAATTGTACACAACATTTCATCAATTATAGGTTGGTAGGTTGTCAAAATCATCTACGCAATCAATTAGTGATAGGGCAGGAATGACAAGTATACTGCTAGTATCACAAAACAGAACTGTAGAAAAAAAAATAGAGTATATATAACTAATAGTAGAGCTTGTCATTGGATGTAGACTTCATTATCAGTTTCTCCAAATGCTTGGCAGAACAACTTGACTCTTCAAAATACTGCTTGTACAGTGGGCTGGAGGCCTCGTTCAAATCAAGTTGGACTATCTCTTCATTGTCAGGTAGCCCTAGAATAAGTGATATATCAACCTTTGTGAATTTGAGTTTTTTTCCATGGAATATAAAGCTCTTTTCTTCTTCATCCCAATTATCAAACATATTCCGAACCAGGGGTCTTACACAAGAACTATTAGGGAGGTCAAGGACCCAAGAAAAGGGTGTATATCGAAGCAACTGTTCTTGTGCTGGTGTGGGTGGAACAGAATCAATAAAATTTTTGAAATGACAAAAGCTACTTTTCCAGTTCATTCGTTTACGTCGACCTCTGTTGACAAAACTTGTAGACTCGCTATGGTCTATGCTTTTTTCCTTTAGTCAACTGTTTTTTTTACTTCCACTAGGGCCTTGCTATTTCTTCGATTTTTTGGGAGCTGCTTGCTTTGAAGATGATCTTTTTGGAGCCATCCCGAACTTAGCAACCATCAAACAACAATGAGACATAAATAAATATAACACTTAGATTTCGTAAATAAAAGGCCTCCTCATATTCAGTCAGTGAGTAAAGACTATCGCTAACCCTATGTCAAAAGCAAAAACTGAAATGAAAAACTAAAAGTTAGGGTACGTACAATTCCACTAGCCCGATGACGAGGATGTCGCCCACATGACTCCAATTGATGAAAGCACGCTACCTTCAAATGGCAAGAAAATAGGAGCTAGAAGACGAATGCTTACCACTACGCTCCCAAGGATGCTTTATAGAATCGGTCATTGCTGGGCTTGATATAAGAGGATTTTAGGCCCTACGCGGGCCTTATTTTATATTTCTATTATTTATTATTTTGAGTTATATTTATTTTGAGTTATATTTAATTTTATTGATTTTGTATTTATATCTATTTTGAAAGGGCCTGAAATCAACATATTTAAGAACCAGAGTGGGCCTGAAATCAGAGATATTCAGGCCCACCGTGGGCCTGAAAATCTCTGATTTCAGGCCCACTCTGGGCCTGAATATCTCTCAGATTTCAGGCCGACCATGGGCCTGAAATGTGAGATATTCAGGCTCAACGTGGACTGAAATTTATTTTCCATTTGAAAAAAAATTATAATTATTTCTCATGATTTATTAAATTATATATTTATAAGGGTAATCTTTTAAATATTTGTACAAGTTGTGCCAAAATCCTCTCATTAGATTTTAATACTACAATAAGAGTTTTGTAGGTCTATTAGTGGGTTATAAATTATGCTGCAATAGGAGTTTTGTAGGTCTATCAGTGGGTTTTCACCGAAACCCACTGATGGACCTAGGATATTTGGATTTCAAAAAACCCTATATAAATAGTTACAGTAGAGCTAGGAGATGGTAATTTTGGTGTCCAAATTTCTAATGGTTATAAATTATGTTGCAAAAGGAGTTTTGTAGGTCTATCAGTGGGTTTCCACTGAAACCCACTGATGGACCTAGGATATTTGGATTTCAAAACACCCTATATCAATAGTTAGAGTAGAGCTAGGAGATGGTAATTTTGGTGTGTAAATTTCTAATGGTTATCAATTATGTTGCAATAGGAGTTTTGTAGGTCTATTAGTGGGTTTCCAACGAAACCCACTGATAGGCCTAGGATATTTGGATTTCAAAAAACCCTATATAAATAGTTACAGTAGAGCTAGGAGATGATAATTTTGGTGTCCAAATTTCTAATGGTTATAAATTATGTTGCAAAAGGAGTTTTCTAGGTCTATCAGTTGGTTTCCACCGAAACCCACTGATGGACCTAGGATATTTAGATTTAAAAAAACCCTATATAAATAGTTACAGTAGAGCTAGGAGATGGTAATTTTGGTGTCCAAATTTCTAATGGTTATAAATTAAGTTGCAAAAGGAGTTTTATAGGTCTATAAGTGGGTTTCCACTGAAACTCACTCATGGATCTACGATATTTGGATTTCAAAAAACCCTATATCAATAGTTACAGTAGAGTTAGGAGATGATAATTTTGGTGTCTAAATTTCTAATGGTTATAAATTATGTTGCAAAAGGAGTTTTGTAGGTCTATAAGTGGGTTTCCACCGAAATCCACTGATGGACCTAGGATATTTGGATTTCAAAAAACCCTATATCAATAGTTATAGTAGAGCTAGGAGATGGTAATTTTGGTGTCCAAATTTCTAATGGTTATAAATTATGTTGCAAAAGGAGTTTTGTAGGTCTATCAGTGGGTTTCCACCAAAACCCACTGATGGACCTAGGATATTTGGATTTCAAGAAACCCTATATCAATAGTTAGAATAGAGCTAGGAGATCTTGATTTTGGTGTCCAAATTTCTAATGGTTATAAATTATGTTGCAATAGGAGTTTTATAGGTCAATCAGTGGGTTTCCATCGAAATCCACTGTTGGACCTAGGATACTTGGATTTCTTCATAGTTGATATCTCTATTTAGAATTTAGTAACGAGATGTTATTTCTGATATGCAAACTAAGTACCAATAATTCTCAGTTATGTTCTGTAACCGTATCAGTTGGCAGAGAAATATGCAGTCATATTTATACACCTATACAACTACAAATTTTTTGTACATTTTCATATATTTGACTCACTTTATTATTTGTAAAATAATATTCATATTTGGTTTGCACAGGGCCTGAAATCAGAGGGGTTTTAAGGTTAGCAGAGGGACTGAAATCATACCTGTTCAGGCACACGTTGGGTCTGAAATCAAATTGTTTCAAGCCTACGTTGGGCCTGAATTAATATGATTTCAGGCCCAACTTAGGCCTGAAATCAAGTGATTTCAGGCCCACTGTGGGCCTGAAATCAATTGACTTCAACCCTTCCAGATTTTATCCCTATTTTAAAATTATTTTATATAATATTTATATCATGATTAATTAAAATAATGATTTATAGAATAATATTCTATATATATCTACAAAATGTGACAAAATCCTCCCATTTTATTTAATTATTCAATTTTATCAACACAGGCTTAGGAGTTTATTAAACTTGAAACAAGTTTATCAAATGTATCGTAGACAAAATCTGTATACTACCTAAATACAGAATGCATAGCAAATTTCGCTTCTTTGCAGACCATGAAGTCATATTTTCAGATTTTATTGCAATAGGACTGTTGTAAGTCCATCAGTGGATTTTGGTAGAAACCCACTGATGAACCTTCGATACTTGGATTTGTCAATACTCGATATCACTAGTTAGAGTTAACCAAAGAGATATTATTTCTGGTGTCCAAACTTAGTCCCAATCATTATCAGTTATGTTATCTTACCGTATCAGTTGGTACAGAACATTGCAGCAACTGGAGATGATTCAACATCACACAATTGTTTTATTTTTCTTGACAATCAATTATATTCATATGACAACAGCTACATAATTAGAATTTCCCATACAAATGGAGCTCAATCAACAACATTGGATTTTTTTGACAATAATACATCGATATTTAGTCTCATGTTTTACAAAACATGTCCCTCAGAATATTAACTGTGAGATCAAATCTCATTTTCCTTATTTCTCCTTGTTTGAAATCCATCTTCTCATCGTATAGGAGACATCGAACGTATTGCATCACAAAAAAGGCACAATCCACGCTGAAAATAACAAAAAGTATTTTTAATTTCAATCAGTGGGTTTATAAAATACTTTCAAATTTAATAATCACCCTCATTAACTTACCTATGTTCTTGTTGGGGACAATTTTGTCTGACCGAGGGCCATTTGTCCAAGGGATGATGACTTTGTAGATATGGATGAATAGCCGTAAGTTCCTCGCGAGTATATTGTTTATGTTCTTTTACCTGTAAAATATATCATTAATTTAATAATCACCATCAATGACATTTTAGACAAAATGATTAACATATATATGAATAAAGGTTGCTCACTGCTGAGTCAAATTCATTCTTATATTTACGATCACTAGCAAGAGAATTTAAATGATTAAAAGTCATGGATTCTGTATCCACCGCCAACAAGTGAAAGTGTGTATTATCACTGCACAAAGGTATTAAAATATATCTAAACCCTTGTTCTATCATATCAGTCTTCATCACTTGTTCCATGGAAAACTTTCTTGACGATCTTATTGATGCATAAAAAAATACATACACAAATTATTAATAACCAAATCATGATATTAGGTCTTCTACAATATATCTTCTAAATTCATTTACATCACTTACTGTGAAGAAGGTTGAACAATATATTGACTTGTTGTATGACCTACCACATGCGGATGCTCCCCTAAATAGAATTTTACAAAAGGCATCAATTACCTCGCATTTTGTAGAAACCTCTCCATTGAGGATTTGTAAGAATGAATGCAAATTCAAAGCAAAGGGTGTATCCTCCCAAATAAATTCAATTGCCAACCTGCCAAGTTAATTGATAAGATTATATATTAAAAAACAAGATATATTAACTAAACTATATGTCCTAATTTACTTTAGGTTCTCCAATTTATTTATCAGGTAGGTCACTTCTTTATCTTGATTTTTCTTCTTTGAATTCATAAAATGCTTCTTCATAAACTACATTGATAAATTTAAAAAAAACTAATTAATGACCTAATTCAATAAAATTGAGGTATTTTATATGAAAGTAAATCACATACATCAATGCCTTGTTGCCTCATTTTGTATAGTTCGGAGGTCCTTCTTGTTTCCTCTTCTATGTCTTCTTCAGACATGACTTCCATTACAGTTATGGTTTCTCTTGCTTCATCCATATCCTCCTCACTAATTTTCCTTTTTCCCTTGTCCATGACATTTGATATTTGTTTCTTGCTCCGCTTCCACTTAGGTAATAGCTGGTGCCATAATGGACTGTCAATTGGAGTATCCCTGTAATCATACTGAGTTCGGTCACGTCCTTTCCTTGTTCTACAAGATACTGGATCAGAAAGAGGATCGACTATAGGATAGCTTTCTTGAGCCTCCATGCCCTTTTTTTCAATTATTGAAAGTAATTCCTTAACCCTTTCATTCAAACAAATATTCTCCTCTGTTAGCTCCTTGATTCGGTTGTCTTTAAGAATGCAGTCACCACATAGCCTTACATCTTCTGTGTCATCTCCTTGTGATGTCTCCATTGGCCGTGGAATGTCATCATCGATATCAAGGTTCTCAAACAATGTGTTTTCATATGGTTAGGAATTATTTCAATGATCACCTGTTAACAACTACACAAATGTTACTGCCTCTATATCAAACTAACATAGATCACAGTTTAGAATAATTACCTCTTCGGGCGAGAGTCGGTCGACAAGGGCCCTCACCCTAATAATATGTGAAGGAATATTCCTCTACTTATTTATTCGGGGTCCTTGAACATTGTATGGTTTTTGAATTGGTACATGCTCCAAAAACCATGCCTACACTAAGTTTTCCAGCCAAATACATTAATGACAGCAAAATATTATAAAATTTAACAAGAATATTCTACTCACTGCCAAAAGCCCAGCAAATCCCTTTAGGTAAGAGAGGTTGGTGCTGGTTTGGTATCCCTGAGTTGATGAAAATAAGTCCCCAATCTTAGATAATTGTGGAGATAAAAATTGATGGATAGCTTCCACCTAGTTGAATCTAGCAAGATTCTCATAATCATCTACTATATCTACAAGACCTATATGGACCTTATATGTACTAGACGAAAATAAAACACAAACAAATATATACAAAATATGTTAGGATCGATTCTGTACGCTAGGGAGGGTGAATAGTGAATCTTAGATCTTTCTTGTACCTGCGTTGTTAGTTGCACAGCGAAAACAATAATAAAGAATACAAACAACGCTAACACAGATAATTTACTTGGTATCCACCCCGGCCGGGTGACTAATCCAAGAATCCTTCGGTGGATCACTCCCCGAATAACCTCCGGCTAGCCCGCGTCGCTCCTTGTGGATGGAGAAACCTCGCCACAACACCTCGGACACTATCTGGGCACAAAAGACTACTAACACGCTTTACCCAAGCGAGTTTCGTCAAGAAACTCAGCCACCACGAGGTCCTCTTTAAATAGGACTCGGGGCTGATTTCTCGCTACCAGTCGACTGCCCCAAGGGCAGTCGACTGGTGCCAGCCAAATTTGACCGTTGACACTCCCAACGTTCGAATTTGCCAGCTCACCAGCCAACTACCAGTCGACTGCCCCCAGGGCAGTCGACTGGTCCCAGGGCTGAGACATTTCTGTGAGTTCCATCAGTCGACTGCCCCCAGGCCAGTCGACTGGTCTACTCACCCACCTAAGGTTACCCTTCCTGAGTACATTTCACTCTGCACTCAAACCCTAGGATTTCCCGAGTACAATCACACTACACTCGTACCCTCACGACTCGACTGACTCCTCATCCGCAGCCTCGACTATTGCCTTCGCGCCCTCTTCATCTTCGGCTCCTGTCCCTCGGATGCACGCAAGCCTCCAGCTTGCCTCCATGCCATCCTTCACGCATGCCTCGAAGTCCACCCCCATCAGCTCATCGTCCCTGCTCACCAAAGTCCCTCGGATGCGCACGCAAGCCTCCAGCTTACCTCCATGCCATCCTTCACCGTACCGAGACCGTCCAGTCAAGTCCATATGTGTAACCTGTACAACCTGCACACTCAACATACACATATAAGTACACAAGGGTAAACCTAACTTAAACCCTTTGCCCAAACATCAAAACCTATGGTCACACCGGACCATCTTAGGGCCGATTGCTCCAACAATCTCCCCCTTTTTGATGTTTGACAATTCGTTTAAGTTAGGAAAGCAAGATAGTAGTAAGTAGCAAAAACCATGCTAAATGAATGCATATGCAATGCATAACTGGATCCTATCCCAAGGCATCTCACACCTAACCCTCTAAGTTAGGAATTTTACACCTAGCCCTCCAAGCTAGGAATTTTACCACCTAACCCTCCAAGTTAGGATTTTTCCACACCTAACCCTCCAAGCTAGGACTTTTACCACCTAACCCTCCAAGTTAGGATTTTCCAACACCTAGCCCTCCAAGCTAGGACTTTTCCCACCTAACCCTCCAAGTTAGGATTTTCTACCAAACCGGGCTTTTTAAAGCTTCTCCCAAGCTCACCCTTACACTGGACTTACAAAGGCTTTTTAAGAACCTCTCCAAGGTTCCCCTTACGCCAAGAATGGAGCAACCATACTCCCCCTTTTTCTCAACTCCCCCTAAACCTAGGGTTTCTAGCAAAGGTATTGGTTTCCCACTTAAACCTAACATTTCTCCCCCTTTGCCATACATCAACAGACCCCAATAATATCCCAATTATTGGTCCTTTAAATTTCCAATGGTCCTAAACACAGTGTACTAACCCCCCATACACTTGTTTTCAATCACTCGGACCGAAGTCAGCTGCTGGATACCCACACCAGCCCTGACCAGTCGACTGCCCCCATGGCAGTCGACTGATACTCTGATAATTAGTTTTCTGGCCGAATTTCAGAAACGCGCCAGAAATTCCACAAATTTTCAAAAAATTTCCATACTTCGTGGACAACTTTGTGGAACCTATACCTACTTGGAAAAATACATATACCCATGTATCTATCACCATTCCCAAGTTTGACACAAAACTCAAAAATTTGTTTATGAAAATTAAGGCAACCAAAAGGTAACCTTCCCCTTAACCCATGCCTTCTCCTAATTTTCATTTTCTCATGGTGAAGTTCTACCCAACTTAACACCATAACACCATGTTGAGTTATCCCCAACCTAACATCCGAGTTCTTCCCCCTTTGACACTCTTATAGAATTGTCTCCCAAGCAATCTTTCCCTTAGTGCCAAAAAGAACTCAACAACACTCTAAAAACCCAAAAAAAATTTGCAGGCACACTTGCTAGGATATACCTTATCCTAGAAAAATATGATATCATGGAAATATCAAGTGTGCTTGACTTTTGATACACATCTAATTTTCTTAAGGATTTTGCATTAAGTATCAACTTTCAAATTCGTTTCTAATTCCATGTGTTTGTCAAATTTACCCATCATTATTCGACACATGGAATTGTCCTCAATTTCCCTTTTTGACCTCTAAATCTTAGATACCTAGGGAAACTTATCAAACTTTCTTGATTTTCAAGATATCCAATAAATTCTTGTCAAATCATGGGATAACACTCTATTCAAGGACTATGAAGACATAACCAAGAGTTTTAATCCTACATCATATCCCATAATCAATCTAGTAACTTCTCATTGTCGAAACTCCCCCTTTTTATGCCTACTCTCATGTACCAGTCGACTGCCCAAATGGGCAGTCGACTGCCAAACATTCCAGAGAGTTTCTGGGCTGAGGGCAGTCGACTGTCCAAATGGCAGTCGACTGCCACCTGATTTTCAGGTTTTCAGTTCGACTTTCAGAAATGTCTTAAAAATTCTACAAATCTCCAAAAATTCTGAAATTTTGTGGGGAGATTTGTGAAGCCAATATCTACTTGGGAAAAATATGTTTCCAAATAAATGTACTCTAAATCCCAAGATTGGCACGAAATCCTACTTCTTCTAAAAAGTATCAAATGAGCTCATCCTAAAAGTGCTAATTCTCACTTCTCTTCAATGCATCCTCTTCTCCTTGATCACAACTCATTTATATCATTGAATTATATGGTGTTCCACCATTAAACATCAATTTTATCAATTAACTCTCCTTTTTCATCTTTTTCCCCTTAAATTCTCCTTTTAATGTGCCAAAATCTAGGATTAAGACTTACCTAAGTCTTCCAACCCTTTTTGGCACATTTCATCTAATTTCCTAAGGGAGAAACTTTTGAGATCCATTTACCATGGACCCCAAAGGCTCCTAGAACTTCCCCTTGAGCTCTTAGCCTTAGTCACCTCCCTAGGTGACTCCATCCACACTAGGCCACACCGGTGTGCCACCGGTGACTCTTGACCTACAAAATTGACCTTTTTAGCCTTGGACACCTTGTCCTTGGTTAGGTCACTCTTTTTACCCTTGGATGGCATCCCCTTGTCATCCTTAGACTTTCCCTCCTTACTGAGATTGTATGCTTTCCCAGCATACTTCTTTCCATTGCCCTTGGAGGTCTTGGATTGATAGCCCAAACCTGACCTATCATAGTTGGGTTTGATGCTACCCAACACCATGTCTAGACCTTTAGATCCAATCTTGAATCTTTCTAAGGTCTTCTCTAAAGTATCAAGCCTTGACCTTAAGGCTTGATTTTCCCTTTTTAGCCCTCTAACCTTGGATTCCATATGTCCACTTTGGGCATTCCTAGACCTATTCATTTTCTTAGGCATTTGTCTCCCCTTCTTGGGGTCAATGCCTTGATCCTTAGGTACCCAAGTCTTAGGTCTATCATGATGCATGCTTTTCTTAGGGTTATGATCTACCTTGTTACCCTTAGTCCTATCATTGTACTTAAATCCATGATTATGCACAAATAAATAATTCTCATTAGTTCTAGCATGCATGGGTGGGTAATTAACATGATTCTTGAAATGTAAAGAAGAACTTGAAATCGAGTTTCTTTTTAAACTAGGGTTAGAGGGTACCTCCCTTACCCTTCTAGTCCTTCCTTGTTGTGAGCTTCTTCTCTTCCTTCTTTCTTCTTTTTCCCATCTTCTTAGATTTTCCATCTTCTTTAGCTCACCTTTTCTAGGGCATTTAGTGTGATAATGCCCTAGTTCTCCACATGTGAAGCATCAAATCTTCTTCCTTTTAGCTTGAGCTTCACCAATTCTACAACCCACATTAGCTTTAAAGGAATTTACAATGGGTTTAGGGTGTACCTCCTTTTTCTTACCTAGTGGGCACTTATCCTTGTAGTGCCCCTTTTCATTGCACCCAAAGCATACAATATGGTCTTTAGTCCTTGCTTTGGTGGAGGTTGAGGCTTGGTTGACTTCCTCTTCACCCTTGGATGAAGTGGAGACTTCCTCTTGATCATGTGTAGGTGAGGGTTTCTCCTCCCCCTCAATCCTTGAGGTGGTGACCTCCTCCTCTTCTTCACTTGAGGATGTGGACACTTCTTCCTCCTCTTGAGCTATTGAGCTCACTTCCTCGGGTTCATCTACTCCTTGAGTTTGTGTAGGGTTCTTGTGATATTCCACCAACTTGGTCCATAATTCGTGTGCATTTTTTTAATTCCCTACAATACTCAAAATATTGTTAGGCAAAACATCAATTAATACATCTATTACCTTCTTGTTTGCCCTAGAGTAGTCTTGTTGCTCTTGAGTCCAATATCTAGGATGAAGCTTCTTTCCATGCTTGTCCTTTGGAACTTCGAAGGGCTCTTCTAGCATGACCATGCACTCCCACTCCATGCTAAGCCAATTCTTCATCCTCGCCTGCCAATAGTCGAAATCCTCATTGTCGTAGGGCGGTGGGGTGTAGATGTTGTCCCCCAACTTATCTTCCATTGTTTCTTCTCCTTTAGCGTGTGCTCCCTCGCCGGTTAGTCCGATCAAGAGCAGTCCTTGCTCTGATACCAATTGTTAGGATCGATTCCGTACGCTAGGGAGGGTGAATAGTGAATCTTAGATCTTTCTTGTACCTGCGTTGTTAGTTGCACAGCGGAAACAATAATAAAGAATACAAACAACGCTAACACAGATAATTTACTTGGTATCCACCCCGGTCGGGTGACTAATCCAAGAATCCTTCGGTGGATCACTCCCCGGATAACCTCCGGCTAGCCCGTGTCGCTCCTTGTGGGTGGAGAAACCTCGCCACAACACCTCGGACACTATCTGGGCACAAAAGACTACTAACACGCTTTACCCAAGCGAGTTTCGTCAAGAAACTCAGCCACCACGAGGTCCTCTTTAAATAGGACTCGGGGCTGATTTCTCGCTACCAGTCGACTGCCCCAAGGGCAGTCGACTGGTGCCAGCCAAATTCGACCGTTGACACTCCCAACGTTCGAATTTGCCATCTCACCAGCCAACTACCAGTCAACTGCCCCCAGGGCAGTCGACTGGTCCCAGGGCTGAGACCTTTCTGTGAGTTCTATCAGTCGACTGCCCCCAGGCCAGTCGACTGGTCTACTCACCCACCTAAGGTTACCCTTCCTGAGTACATTTCACTCCGCACTCAAACCCTAGGATTTCCCGAGTACAATCACACTGCACTCGTACCCTCACGACTCGACTGACTCCTCATCCGCAGCCTCGACTATTGCCTTTGCGCCTTCTTCATCTTCGGCTCCCGTCCCTCGGATGCACGCAAGCCTCCAGCTTGCCTCCATGCCATCCTTCACGCATGCCTCAAAGTCCGCGCCCATCAGCTCATCGTCCCTGCTCACCAAAGTCCCTCGGATGCGCACGCAAGCCTCCAGCTTGCCTCCATGCCATCCTTCACCGTACCGAGACCGTCCAGTCAAGTCCATATGTGTAACCTGTACAACCTGCACACTCAACATACACATATAAGTACACAAGGGTAAACCTAACTTAAACCCTTTGCCCAAACATCAAAACCCATGGTCACACCGGACCATCTTAGGGTCGATTGCTCCAACAAAATATAGAATTTACACACTAATAAAATATTATCCTCTGATTCAACACTTTTTTAATAATATTTAAGTAACTCCTCAATTCTTGTTCTGGTAGGTTATTTTTCTTTTAAGAAGTAAGTAAGATAGAGGTCACTCGATGCTTTAGTTGAATTAATAGGGACTGAAACACCATGGTCCACTATACCCGGTAACAAAGCAACATCTCATTTGGTGAACGCAACTAGTACAACTGAAACATTTAAAATATTTAGTTATCATCAAGAATATAGGCTTGAACTGAATCTCAAAAGACTGAAATGGATCGAAATTAAATCATTTCAGGCCATCTTTATCCCTGTTTTATCTTACTATAGATATTGTTTACAATTCATAACTAAAATTATTACCTTAGAATTTAAAAACTTGCGAGGTTAAACCCAACTTTCAAATATATTCACCAAAATTTCACGGATATGCTGCAATTCTTGTATGTCCTAGAAAACACTGAAGGGCGACTCTTTTATCTTCGCAATGTGTCGATCATTTAAAATTTGAAATGCTTCAAAAAAATGTTTAAAGTGGCCTAAAACACTGCACCAATGTAATTTTTATCCAAAGTCATCTGAAGCCTACAAGTTTTATACATTACAAATTTATTCAGCAAAAATAAGTTTAAACATGTGCACAAACGATGCTGTTTTGACCTAAGACTATCGATAACATACCTTGGTCGATAATGCCAACGAAGAAGACGCTAAAACACCCACAGACCTTTTTCCTGCCATTATCAAAAAAATTAACCGTGTAGAAACCCTAACCGCTACTTTGGATAGTGCCGAGCAGTCTGGACTTCAACATTAACACTTAAAACGGCCTCAGGGGCACACGCAAACACTTTGGAGACTTCCCTAGGGTTTTGGTTGGAGGAAGGGATTCGGGGGATGAGCTCGCGACTATAGCACAACTAGGGAAGGCACAATGCCCTCCACCTTCGACAATAACATTTACGTTGTTGCGCTGAGAGAGAAAGGAGAAAAATTCGACTCCCTGGGGCATCCGAACCATAAAATAATTATTTTACTGATAAAGTGGTTCGGATATCTCAAAAATATGAATTGAGAAAGTCATTTCTTGACGGGAGGGGTATATGAGGAAGTTAACTAAAATATATATGCCCTTTGGTAAAAAAGAAACCATGGTACGTCTTTTGGTAAATATCAATTCTTAGGTACGCCCTTTGGTAAAAAGCCGAGTAGAAAAAGACAACGATAAATTATAAGGAAAAAATAGAAATTTGAGGAGGTATGTGAAAGGAAAAAAAATTTATCCTCATCCAAAGTCATATGGAAGTTCAAGCTTTCAAATAAGGACGAGCCTCTTAGCAAAGTTAGTAGGATCGTTATCTTACATCAGATAGGTTTGGAGTCAAAATCGAATCGGTTAGAATCAGATCATGAAATTGTAGGATCGTATAAAAATTATTAAATTTAATTTAATATTTGATAGAACCATCAATATTTTCTTTAGGACAAATTAAATCAAATTAATAATAATATTAATGATAATAATAGATTGATAATATATACTAACGATCATGTACATGCATTACATTTATAATATAATATATGAATACATATAAAAAATTAATTTTATTTATTCTCTTTTGCTATTTTAGGTTTGAGCAATTAGTTTAGAACAAAAAATAGATTTATTGATTAAATTAAAGTTTATAAATGATAAAAAATGATATTTATTTTTAAATAAAATTATTTTTTATCATACATCAACAAATTTTGTAAAACAAATTAATCTAAATTATAATTTAATAATAATAATAAATTAAATAATAATGCTTAGTTGAAAAAAAACAAAATTTATTTGAATTTGAATTTATTCACTTTAATTTGATTTAATTATTCACATTGTTTTTCCTTTTAAAAAAAATCTAAAACAAATGATCTGCCATTTCAGGAATTAAAATAATTTATCTTTAAAATAAGTGATTCAAATTAACATTTAAAAATTTTGATTTTATAAGAGTGTGCACTAGAGAACACTCTCACCCACTTAAAAATTAATTTAATATTGTAGTAGGACAAAACCTATATATCATATATTAAACTGATAAGAATAAATACTATACTCGATCTTAACTAAAAGTCGAGCAATATAAGATATGAGTTTTTACATCAAACTTTATCATATTTTATAATTACTTTTTTTCAATTTAGTTTATAATTTTCGATTTGGGACTATTAAAAATAAGATTCTATTTAATTCAATTCAAGGAAAATGAAAATTAATCAATTGGATCAGTAGGAGCAACATAAACAACACTTTTATGTTTGTAAGTTCTAAAGGCTCTTATTTCATAGACATTAAATTAAATATAAAGGATAATATAAAATTTATAACTGTATAATTTCTTTCTTAATATAACTTGTAATTATCCCATTTAGTTTCAAACAAATAGACATAAAAGATGAAATACATATTATAATATGAATAATGATTGGGAGAGTGAAAATGGAAGAGTGAAAACTATAGTGAATGACGTGGCACCTTGCATACACGATCTCCGACGGATTTACCGTGTCCCCCAGGGTATAGTTTGATTCGGGACGGCGGCCGAAGGCCGCAGATGATGTCCATGCGATAATCGGACGTGTGCATGTAAAGTGTCACGTCATGCCACATTATTAATTATAATTTTCACTCTCCCATTTTTACTCTCCCTATCATTGCTCTAATAATATATTGATGAATCCTCTTAAAATTTGTTACTTCCAGGAAAAATTTAAATAAAGAATTTAGAACATATCATCTTCCTCCTTATTCGTTTTACTAATGATAAAATATTATTGTAATTAATGAGGTTCTAAATCTAATATAAAAAAATATTAGTGAAAAAAGGAATAATATTTTTTTAAATGAATAATTAAAAATAGGAACACCTTCATTCACCCTAAGTGAAAATAATAATTTTATTTATATTTTTCTTTAAAAAATAAAAATATTTTATCATCAATTCGCTCTTCAATATGCAATCTGTTCAAGCATGAAGATCTTATGTCCACACATCTAACTAACACTTGATATTTTACTTTAATAGGAGTACGCTAGGCTTGTGCTATAGTGCAATACATAGGCGACGCCGGAAAACCCCAGCAACAAGATACTGTGATGAGCTATCCCCCCACATAAAAATTAATTTAATATTAAAGTTGGCTAATGACTCACGCATTAGATATTAAACGGATAAGAACAGATACTACACTTGATCTTAGTTAAAATGTCGAGAAAGATATGATTTACTTCAGCGATATTTATCCGTTTTTATAATTGTTCTGTTGTAATCCACCTTGATAGCTCGGATATAGGATTATTATCTTTCTTACTTCAACTAAGGGAAGCTAAAGGTGCATATTTCATTAAAATTAAATTAAATATGTTTTTTTATGTACATTACTATAATTATTATAACGATATTTGAAATTTTAATTTTGAAAATTTTAAAATATATTTTTTTTGTATTTGAAAATTTATTTTCAAAAATTTTAATTTTGGATTAATATTTAAAATTTTCATTTTAAGATTTGAAATTATAGATTTATCTTTTAAATTTATGTTTTTAATATTTGTGATTTTATTTTCTGAATTTTTAGAATTTGAAGGATTCAATATGAAAAGAAAAAGGATATTAACGTAATTTAATTTTGGGATTTACCAAATCAATTAAGAGTTGTTAGTAAAGAGTTTAGATTCTTAATTCCCCTCATAGTATCCATGCTTCCAATGTCAAAAATTTTAAATCGTATATAGAATCGTACTAATTCGATTGATCTTGTATGATCCCAACAATCACTCTCTAGTTCCGTAGTAAAAAATGATCTCAATTGATCTAGGATCAATTTGGTGCTTCTAAATCGTAAAATTATGCGATCCCACTATCTAAATCGTGATTTTATAAATCATGCCTCTTAGTGTGTGTATATATACACACACACAAAGTTCAAGAATCTTCATTTAGAGATTAAAAAAACTAAAATATAGCGGCAATTTACCAAAGGGCGTACGTAACAATTGGAAATTACCAAAGGGCGTACCATGATTTCTATTTTACCAATGGGCGCACCCTTTAAGTGAACTTCCTATTATATCCTTGCCGCCACAAAATACATTTTCCATTCACATTTTCGAGACAACCGAACCACTTTTACAGTAAAATAATAATTTGTGGTTCGGATGGCCAGGTAGTGGAAATTTTCTCAGCCTATATATATATTACTACCTTCCACAAGTCGAATCATCATGAGGGTACGTATATATTTCGACCTTGCACAACTAAATTCATCAAGGCAGCTGAGGAAGATAGGTGTTGAAGGAGAAAAAAAAGCAACAGATTGGTAACAAATAGAAATATTAATGTACATATGATTGTCATCTTTGATATGGTATCAGACCTAGTTTTATACTTATCAACTCTTGCTACAATTTTTATGTTTGAAGGAGTCTAAGGGTGATATGCATTACATAATAAGGGCTCTCTGAAATTTGTTAAACTTAAGATAAATAAATGCTTGAATTTGACCTAGGGGTGATATATTACCATATCAGGCCCTAGAAGGGCCAGAAATTAAAGGAGGTCAGTCCCTAGGAGTGCATGATATCATTAGATTTCAGGCCCTAGGAGGGATTGAAATATGTTGTTTTCAGGCACTGGGAGGGCCTGAAATAAAAGGTATTCAGGTCCTCCCAGGGCCTGAAATGAAAAGATTTCAGACCCTTACAGAGGCTGAAATCATTGGATTTGAGGGTCTGGGAGGGCCTGAATCAATATAATTCAGGCACTCCAAGGGCATGAAATATACTAATTTCAGGCCCAGTGAGGGCCTGAAATCAAAAGATTTCAAGCCCTCCAAGGGCCTGAAATATACTAATTTCAGGCCCAGTTAGGGCCTGAAATCAAAAGATTTCAAGCCCTCCAAGGGCCTGAAATATAGTGATTTCAGGCCCTGTGAGGGCCTGAAATAATATGATTTCAGGCCCTGTGAGGGCCTAAAATATGATTTCAGGTCCTGTGAGGGTATGAAATCAAAATATTTCAGGCCCTCAGGTCTTCCTAGGTCCTTGATTATGATTTTCAAAGTTTGTAAAATGTAATTGTAATTTATTTTTCAGGGATGATAATGTTGTTGACGAAATTCTATCCGAAATATGGAATACTCTTGATGATAATGCTGTCACGGGGAATGGATCAGAAATTATAAGGAATTTGACAATTGATCTAAATGAAGAAGCAACTAATATAGAAGGTGAGGGTTTGAACTCTTCTACAAGAGTTGTTGAATTCTTTGAGCCAACCTGGAGTGGGGAGGAAGGAATTGAAATCCGGAATGCAGATGAATTAGAACCCATTACAAGTGTACTAGAATTCCAAGCCGATGATATGCAGATTGAGGAATATGAATTCCTCCCAGATGAGTACAGTGACTTAGAGGAGGAGTTTCCATTAGCTGAAGATCCTTATAGTTTAAATTCTCGATTGCTTGCTGGGCCAATTGGAGAGGTAGAGGCAAGAGATGGGCATGAATTTTTTGTGGGGCAGATATTTCCATCTAGAGAAGAATTCAAGAATGTACTTGTCAAACATGCCATGGTTAAGCATATGAGATATAACCCAGTTGACATCCGAAAAAATAGAGTTAAAGCAATGTGCTTCAACCAACCATGTACATGGAGAGTAGTAGCAAGGGGGGAAGTAGAGTTCACTGTTACAAAATATATAAAGGAACACCAATGCAGAACTGTTTGGGAAAGTGCTGATCATCATGCATGCTCTTCATCATTTGTTGCTTCTTTTGTTGAAGAGCAATTTCTTCATAATGAATAATACAAACCAAGTATGATTATATCAGATATTAAAGCTAGATTTGGAGTGACCATATCATACAGAAAAGCATACATAGCTAGGGAGAAAGCATTGAAAAAGGTTGTTGGAGATTATGATGAGGCTTACAGAGATCTTCCACAATATCTGCGTGAGTTAAGAGCTAGAGATCCTGAAACGTATGTGGCACTATGCAGGAATGGTGACAATCAGTTCCAGCGGTGTTTTTGGGCTTTTGGTGCTTGCCGAAGGGTGTTCAGGCCTTATTTGCGTAGACTTATCGGAATTGATGCCACACATCTAAGAGGAAAGTATCCGGGAGTAATGTTGATTGCAACGACGATTGATGGTAATGACAATGTTCTTCCAGTTGCCTTCACAATAGCTGAAGTTGAATGTGGGTCTGCATGGGTGTGGTTTTTGGAGCATACAAAGAGGTTCTTTGGTGTCGATGATCACTCAATCACCATAGTATCAGATAGACATCGGGGCATTATATCAGCAGTTAGAAAAGTCTACCCAAACGCGCATCATGCCTTTTGTTGCCACCACATGTGTTGTAATATGGTAACTGATACTAGAAGTAGAGCTGCTGTAGGTTTGTTTTGGGCAGCAGCACGAGCAAAAACAACATTCCAATATGATATGATAATGCAGACAATGCTTGAAAAACATCCAGTTGCCCATAAGTGGCTTCACAACATTGACCCTAAAAGGTGGGCAAATGCACAATTTACAGGGAGAAGGTACAGAATGCTTACCACGAATTGTGTGGAGAGCTTAAATGTTTTGTTCAAGTCTACACGTGAGCTTCCCATAAACAGGTTAATTGATAATACAAGAAGAAAAGTTGCTCAATGGTTCTATAACCGTAGAGAGGAAGTCTCCAAATGATATGTTGCTTTAACACCTTATGCTACAAAAGAATGGATTCAAGGAGAAAGAAAGCAAGAGCATATAAGGTTCACCCTTACTCTCAATCAGAAATGGAAGTAGAAACATGGGGCACTTCATACATTGTTGATTTGGAAAAAAAGTTTTGTCATTGTGGGGAGTTTCAAATTTCAGGACTTCCTTGCTCACATGCTATTGCCGTAATCATTCACAGGAACATGGATACACTCCCATATTGTGAGCATTATTTTTATTCTGAAACTTGGAAGTGGGTTTACATGGATCGTATTTTCCCTTGTAGAAGCAAGCAGTTTTGGCCTACTGGAGTAAACGACATTACAGTTCTATGTCCCTGTAGCCTTGTGCAGCCTGGTAGATGAAAGAAGGCATGGATAGAGTCCAGACACAATGGCAAGGTCAAACTAAAATGCAGCCGGTGCAAACAACTTGGTCATAATAAAAGGACATGTAGAATGCCGCCAGCCCCAAGGTCTTGAGTTAATTGGTATATGTAGTGACCCAATATTCTGATTGAAGTGTATATTTTGCATGGAGGATAACTGAATGTATATATTTTGTATATTGTACAGTTATAGTATTGTAAAAAAACTAGTTGTTGTTAATGTTGTGACTTGAAGAAGTATTTCAATATTATGATACATTTCTTCTTGTGTAAATTTATGTAAGCAGAATTGAGCAGTTGTGAAGTTTTCGGATTTTGAAACCCACAATAATGTTATTTCAGGTCTTGAAGTCCTGAAGTCCTATGGTTTGTGAATATCTGTCATTTGAGACCCTCTGTTTGTTTGTTTTGTTGATTCATTGTTCTGTGCCAACTGATACTGTATTAACACGTAATTGATAATCATTAGGACTATGTTTGGAGACCAAAAATATCATCTCCTAGCTATCTAAACTCTAACTACCAGTAATGAGTTTTGAGAAATCAAAATATTATAGGTCCATGAAACAAACCTCCTGCTGTGCCAAATTCTGAAAATATGAGGTAATGATGTGGATGGAATTAAATTGTGGTATGCAATGTCTATGTAGGTACTCTCCTTTTTGTTTAATATTAAAAATAATTTCACAACGTGTATATTTATATAAAATATTTAATCATTCTAATATTGAATTATTTGAAATCTGAAATGAGATTATTGTGTCAGGCCCTGCGTGGCCTGAACTCGCAGGGCCTGAACATTATTGTTTCAGGCCCAGCTTGGGCTTGAAATGGAATTATTTCAGGCCAAGTGGGCCTGAAATAATCTCATTTCAGGCCCACTCTGGGCCTGAAATAATTCCATTTCAGGCCCAGCGTGGGCCTGAAATGAGATTATTCAGGCCCAGCGTGGGCCTGAAATAATCTCATTTCAGGTCCACGCTGGGCCTGAATAATCTCATTTCAGGCCCAACGTGGGCTGTGATTTAAAATTAGGATAGAGGAAAAGTAAGGTTCAATATTACTTATAGTATCGACAAGATGACAGATTATAGATTAGAGATTACACAATAACAAGGATCGAAAACAATGCTCCATTGGAGTATCAAAATGGTTTACATACATTATAACTACAAACATATATTGTTTGTCATTAAACTTACATTATACAACTGAATCATTTTGTTTTAGGCCCTGAGTGGGTTTCCTAAAATGCTTTTGTTTCAAGCCCACTGTGGTCCTGAATTCAAATGATTCTAGCAAAAGCAAGGTTCAATATTACTGATGGGTTCCACAACAATTACAGATTACAGATCATATATGAGACAAAAACAATGATCCGAAGCAAAGTTTCATTGATTTGAAAAGGAGTACATGGATTGTATAATTACAAATATACAATGTTTGTGATCACAATTACATATGCATAGTATCAACAAAAAAACTATTTACAGATTTAGCTTCCAGCACTTGTCTCTCATTATTTTATAGCCCACCTGAAATCGATAATTTTTCATTTGCTTTTGGGTAAAATCTGTAGATCTTTGAAAAACTAGACTTTCTGCATACCGCATCATGAAAAATGCACAATCCAACCTGAAAAACCAATATTCACATTGTTGTCATCTTATAAATCCAACCATGAAATGCATTGTTATTTTTAACAAAAATAAACATCCTCTTACGATCTGCTTTGGGTGGGTCCTTGTACAACAATTTTATTAAACTCTGTCCCAGCTATGGAAGGCAATCCTTTATTCCATGTCTTGTAATAAGACCAGTTCAAATTTTTGAAAAACGCCACCTACACAGATATGACATTAGTAATAATTATATTGGTATGAAACTTTTTTTTGAGGTATATCTATGAAATAGAAAACTTACAATTTTTTCAAATTGGGCAGTGTACCCTTCTGTGGCGCTGAGAGAATTATAATGATGGATACTACCTTCCACGAGGTCAATAACCATTAGATGCCAATGATCATCTGCATTATTTAGAGGACAGATGATATATCTAATTGACTCCGTATCAGTAGCAATAGTTTGTTCAAAAGCCTGAGCGTGAATCACCTCAAAAAGTTCCTATGGTTATTAAAAAGGAAGTGTCAGTGGACTAAATCATAGAAAAAAAAACAAAACAAGTAGCTAATTGACTTACATCAAACCCAACCCTACAGAATATGGAGGGTTGGTATGGTGAGTTACACGTTTTTGCTTCATTTCCAAGAATAGTCCAGTATGTATTGATGCAATCCCCGGTGGGGTAGTCATTCCAATCAAATATTGTCAAAAAGATAGCATATCTAATGTAAAGGTCCCATTGGACCATACTGGATTCAACTCATACCTACATGCAAATAAGATAAGCAACTTAATGAAATTCTGAATGATTAAATTTTATTAATGAATGTTAATAATCATCAATGTTTTACAATATTTGTCCAAACGCAATAGCAACTAACTCACTTTAATTTACTAAGCTTTAATAATGTTTCAGCAATCTCTGCATCTTTAGTCTTCTTTAAAAATGCCTTGAAATTCTTCAAGATTTTGCTTTTGACCTTTTGAAATTCTTTAGCTTTAGCTGCGTGATGTTCAGATATGTTTGTTTGGGTGGAGGTCTCAGATTTTGTTGTTTGCGTTGTAGTATCTGAGATTGATGGGGCAGGATCCTCCTCATCTTCATCATCATCTTCATCTTCATCCTATCCTCATCCTGAACAACTTGTTTGCCCTTGCCTTTGGGCCGGTAGTCTTGTCTGACCTGAGTTATTTTCCTTTTTTTGGCAAGTGGCTCACCTTCATCTGACCCTTTGCTTTGCAATTGTTCATACAGCTTCTTGATTCTTTGGTTAGACTGAAGTATGATCTTCTCTCTTATAGCTACCCTTTTATCATTTTGCTCCTTTTGTACTTGAAGTTGTGAATCTTTGTCACCAATTATTTTATCCTTTTCAACAATGATGTCATCTTTTTGTTTCAGTTGGGACTCATTCTCTGCAATTATTGTTTCTTGCTGAGCAATAATTTGATCCTTGGCACTGATGGCTGTTACCGTCTCACTTTTGGCTTCCTCCAAACTTTTAAGTGCTATATTTAATTGATGCTGTAAGGTCTCAATTTGTTCTTGCTTTTGTATACATATATTGCAGGCTTCCGTTTGTAAGGCCTGTTGCCTTCCTTGTGCTGGCTGGCTTCCTTCTGGTGCCTGCTGTAATACCTCACAGTGTACCTCAAGTGGTTGAGTTAGAGGAGAGTAGTCAGGTACCAAATCATGCTCTATATCAAACGGAATTAAATCAACAATAATTAAATCTGTGGCCACACGGTCTAACATCCTCTTGATACTCTTAAAGTGGGCTTTAGGCCAAGTCCAGCAAAGTATTCTTGGCAATTTATGAGGATGTTCAGGAGCAGCAATACTAATATGTTCAGTAACCCATACCTGCAATATCATTATAATCAGTAAATAACATCCATCATCAAATTATATCAGCAGGTATATGTACTCTAACTTACAGCCAAAATATTTGGAAATCCTTTGAGCAAGGGAGCCTTGGCCGGTTGGGTTGAATCACCTATATGTCGTCTATGCCTCAATGTCACCTCCTTTCCAATGGCTCCCAACTGAGGAGCCATGAAATTGTACACGACATTGCACCAATTATAGTTTCATAGATTGTCAAAATCATCTACGCAATCAATAAGTGACAGGGCAGAAATGGCAAGTATGCTGCTAGTACCACAAAATAGCACTGTACTAAAAAAATAGAGTATATACAACTGACAGTACAGCTTGTCATTGGATGTAGACTTTATTAGCAGTTTCTCCAAATGCCGTGCAGAACAACTGGAATTTTCAAAAAACTCGTACAGTGGGCTGGAGGCCTCATTCAAATCAAGTTGGACTATCTCTCCATGGTCAGGTAGGCCTAGAATAAGTGATATATCAACCTTTGTGAAATTGAGTTTTTTCCCATGGAATACAAAGCTCTGTTCTTCTTTATCCCAATTATCAAACATGTTCTGAACTTGAGGTCTTACATAAGAACTAGTAGGAAGGTCGAGGACCCAAGAAAAGGGTGTGTCTCGAAGCAACTGTTCTTGTGCTGGTGTGGGTGGAACAGAATCAATAAAATTTTTGAAATGACATAGGCTACTTTTCCAGTTCATTCGTTTACTTTGACCTCTGTTGGCAAAACTTGAATACTGGGTAGGCAATTTGATTTTTCGTTTTGGCAGTTGTTTTTTCTCATGACTTCCCCCAAGGAGTTGCTGTTTCTTAGATTTGGTGGGAGCAGCTTTCTTCGAAGCTGATCTTTTTTGACCCATACCGAACTTTGCAACCATCAAACAAAAAATTATTTGACACAAACAAAAATGACACTTAGAATTTGTTCATAAAAGGGCCTCCTCAAATTCAGTCTTTTACTGAAAACTATCGCTAACCCTAGGAGAAAGCAAGAACTAAAATGACAAACTACAAATTAGGGTACGTACAATTCGACTAGTGCGATGACGAGGATGTCGCCCACAACTACTCCAATCAAGACAAGCACGCTACCTTGAAATCGCAACAAATCTGGAGCTAGAAGACGATTGCTTAGCACTAGGCTCCCAGGGACGCTATAAAGCTGAGTGACTGCTGGGCCTGATATAAAAGGATTTCAGGCCCTAGGCGGCCCTTTTTATATGTATTATAAATATAATTTAGGTTATATCTATTTTTATTTATAAAAATAAAACTAAATTTGTTATATATCATATATATTTCAGATTTATCATGTGCATTTTATTGATTATGTATTTATATTTACTTTTCAAAGCTCTACAATTCACATATATTTATTTTTATTGATTATGTATTTAATTTTATTGAATGACGCTGGGCCTGAAATAAGAGTTATTCAGGCCCACGGTGGGCCTGAAATAAAATGACTTCAGGCCCATGGTGGGTCTGAAATAAAATGATTCAGGCCCAAGGTGGGCCTGAAATCAAATTATTTCAGGCCCACGGTGGGCCTGAAATAAAATGACTTCAGGTCCAAGGTGGGCCTGAAGTCAAATTATTTCAAGCCCACCGTGGGCCTGAAATAAAATGAATTCAGGCCCACAGTGGGCCTCAATGACTTCAAGTTCAGAGTGAAATTCTGAAAACCCTATATCATTAGACAGGGTTGAGCTAGGAGATGATATTTTTAGTGTCCAAATTCTAATCTTGCTGTATCACCAATGCTATAGTAGTAGTTTAGATATATCAGTGAGTTTTGAGCAAAACTCACTGATGGACCTACCATATCTGGAATTCTGAAAACCCTATATCATTAGACAGGGTTGAGCTAGGAGATGATATTTTTGATGTCTAAACTTCTAATCTTGCTATATCACCAATGCTATAGTAGTAGTTTAGATATATTAGTGAGTTTTGAGCAAAACTCACTGATGGACCTACCATATCTAGAATTCTGAAAACCCTATATCATTACACAGGGTTGAGCTAGGAGATGATATTTTTGTGTCTAAACTCTAATCTTGCTGTATCACCAATGCTATAGTAGTAGTTTAGATATATCAGTGAGTTTTGAGCAAAACTCACTGATGGACCTACCATATCTGGAATTCTGAAAACCCTATATCATTAGACAGGGTTGAGCTAGGAGATGATATTTTTGGTGTCCAAACCTCTAATCTTGTTGTATCACCAATGCTATAGTAGTAGTTTAGATATATCAGTGAGTTTTGAGCAAAACTCACTGATGGACCTACCATATCTGGAATTCTGAAAACCCTATATCATTAGACAGGGTTGAGCTAGGAGATGATATTTTTGGTGTCCAAACCTCTAATCTTGCTGTATCACCAATGCTATAGTAGTAGTTTAGATATATCAGTGAGTTTTGAGCAAAACTCACTGATGGACCTACCATATCTGGAATTCTGAAAACCCTATATCATTAGACAGGGTTGAGCTAGGAAATGATATTTTTGGTGTCCAAACCTCTAATCTTGCTGTATCACCAATGCTATAGTAGTAGTTTAGATATATCAGTGAGTTTTGAGCAAAACTCACTGATGGACCTACCATATCTGGAATTCTGAAAACCCTATATCATTAGACAGGGTTGAGCTAGGAGATGATATTTTTGGTGTCCAAACCTCTAATCTCGCTGTATCACCAATGCTATAGTAGTAGTTTAGATATATCAGTGAGTTTTGAGCAAAACTCACTGATGGATCTACCATATCTGGAATTCTGAAAACCCTATATCATTAGACAGGGATGAGCCAAGTTGGGCCTGAAATGAAGCTATTCAGGCCCAAACTGGGCCTGAAATGAAGTGATTTCCGGCCCACCTTGGGCCTGAAATAAAATGATATCTGGCCCACCGTGGGCCTGAAATCATTATATTCAGGCCCACGGTGGGCCTGAAATCATTTTATTTCAGGCCCACCGTGGGCCTGAAATCATTTACGTTCATGCTCACCTTGGCCATTAAATACAATAATGATTTATAAAATTATATTCTATATTTTTCTACAAGATGTGACCAAATCCTCTAATTTTATTGAATTATTAAATTTTATCAAAACATTCTTACAATTTTTATAATTTGAAACAAGTTTTTTAAATTTATAGTAGACATACTCCATCATACTAAGTAAATACTGAATGCAAAGGAGCTGAATTATGTCCATATTCGATATCAGTAGTTAGAGTTAACCAAAGATATGTTATTTATTGTGTGCAAACTTAGTCCCAATCATTACGAGTTATGTTTTCTGACCGTATCAGTTGATACCCTACATTGCAGCAACTCGATGTGAATCAACATCACACAATTGTTATGTTTTTCAGGACAATAAATTATATTCATACAAATTACACAATTTCAATACAAATGGAGCTAGGAAATGATCAGCAAAGGATATTTTTTTTACAACATTACTTCAAGTGATTGACATCCTCATGTTTTACAATACATGTCTCTCATAATATTTACTGTCAGATCAAATCTCATTTTCGTCATATCTCCTTATTTGAAATCCATCTTCTCATCGTATAGGAGACATCGGACGTATTGCATAATAAAGAAGGCATAGTCCACGCTGAAAATAACAAACAGTATTTCTGATTTCAATAAGTAGGGTAATAAAACACTTTTGTGATTTTAAACTTTTGAAACTCTTCCTCAGTTACTTACCTATGTTCTTGTTGGGGACATTTTTGTCTGATGGAGGGCCATTTCTCCAAGGGATGATAACTTTGTAGATATGAATGAATAGCCGTAAGTTCCTCGCGAGTATATTGTTTAAGTTCTTTTACCTGTAAAATATATCATGATTTTCAATTACATTTTTTACCAAATGATGAACATATATATGAATATAGGTAGGTTGCTCACCGCTGAGTCAAAATCATGCTTATATTTACGGCCACTAGCAAGAGAATTTAAATGATTGAAAGTCATTGCTTCTGTATCCACCGCCAACAAGTAAAAGTGTGTATTATCACTGCACAAAGGTATTAAAATATATCTAAACCCTTGTTCTATCATATCAGTCTTCATCACTTGTTGCAGGGAAAACTTTCTTGACGATCTTATTGAAGCCTACAAACTTGCATGATCAAAATTATTAATAACCACATCATAATATTATGTCTTCTACAATCCATTAATTGATACTAATTTACACTTACTGTGAAGAAGGTTGAACAATATATTGATTTGTTGTATGACCTACCACATGTGGATGCTCCCCTAAATATAATTTTACAGAAGACATCAATGACCTCGCCTTTTGTAAAAACCTCTCCATTGAGGATTTGTAAGAATGAATGCAAATTCAAAGCAAAGGGTGCATCCTCCCAGATAAATTCATTAGCCAACCTGTCAAGTTATTTGATAAAATTATATATTAAAGGCTGAAATATATTAACTAAACTATATTTCATAACTTACTTTAGGTTCTCCAATTTATTTATCAGGTAGGTCACTTCTTTATCTTGATTTTTCTTCTTCGACTTCAGAAAATGTTTCTTCACAAACTACATCCATCAAATTTAGACCAACCTAATTAATGACCAAATTCAATAAATTTTACATAATTTCTATGCAAATAACTCACATACATCAATGCCTTGTTGCCTCATTTTGTATAGTTCGGATGTCCTTTTTTCCTCCTCTATATCTTCTTCAAACATGACTTCCATTACAGTAATTGTTTCTCTTGCTTCATCCATATCCTCCTCACTAAGTATCCTTTTTACCTTATCCATGACATTTGATATTTCTTCCTTTCTCCGCTTCCCCTTATGTAATAGCTGGTGCCATACTGGACTCTCAATTGGAGTATCCCTATAATCATACCGAGTTCGGTCACGTCCTCTCCTTGTTCTACAAGATACTGGATCAGAAAGAGGAATGACTACAGGATAGCTTTCTTGACCCTCCATCCCCTTTTTTTCAATAATTGAAATTAATTCCTTAACCCTTTCATTCAAACATATATTCTCCTCTGTTAGCTCCTTGATTAGGGTGTCTTTAAGAATGCATTCCCCACATGGCCTTACATCTTCTGTGTGATGTCCTTCTGATGTCTCCATTGCCCGTGGAATGTCATCACCAATCTCAAGGTTCTCAAGCAATGTGTTTTCATGTAGGTTAGAAATTATTTCAACGATCACCTGTCAATTACCAAGTACACCAATTTTACTGCCTCTATATCAAACTAACATAGATCATAGTTTAGAATAATTACCTCTTCGGTTCTGATTTGGTTGACAAGGTCCCTCACCCTACTAATATGCGAAGGAATATTCCTCCACTTATTTATTCGGGGTCCTCCTTCGACATTGTATGATTTTTGAATTGGTACATGCTCCAAAAACCATGCCTACAGAAAGTTTTCCACACAATTACATTAATGACAGCAAAATATTATAAAATTTATCAAGAAAATTCTACTCACTGCCAAAAGTCCAGCAAATCCCTTTACGTAAGGGAGGTTGGTGGTCCTCTGGTTTCCCTGAGTTGATGAAAATAATTCTCCAATCTTAGGTAATTGGGGAGACAAAAATTTATGGATAGCTTCCACCCAGTTGAATCTACCAAGATTGTCATAATCATCTACTATATCTACAAGCCCTAGAGGGACCTTATATGTACTAGACGAAAATAAAACACAAACAAATATATACAAAATATAAAATTTACAAACTAATAACACATCATCCTCTGATTCAACACTTTTAGAATAATGTTTAAGTAAGTCCTCAATTCTTGTTCTGGTAGGTTGTTTTTCTTTTGAGAAGTAAGTACGATAGAGGTCACCCGATGCTTTAGTTGAATTAATAGGGACCGAAACTCCACGGTCCACTATACCCAGTAACAAAGTAACATCTCGTCTGGTGAACACAACCGGTACACCTGAAACAATTAAAATATTTAGTTATCATCACCAATATAGGCTTCAACTTATTTCACTTTGGGCCTGAAATGAATTCATTTCAGGCCCTCGGTAGGCCTGAAATGATTTTATTTCAGGCCTACCGAGGGCCTGAAATAAATTCACTTCAGGCCCTCGGTAGGCCCGAAATAAAATCATTTCAGGTCTACCGAGGGCCTGAAGTGAATTTCACCTGAAATTCACTCATTTAAATTGATCAAATTTCAATCATTTAAGGCCATCTATATCCAAGTTTTATCTTACTATAGATATTGTTTATAATTCATAATTAAAACTATTACCCGAGAATTTAAAAACTTGCGAGGTTGAATCCCAACTTTCAAATATATTAACCAAAATTCCCCGGATATGCTACAATTCTTCTATGTCCAAGAAAATACTGAAGGGTGACTCTTTGATCTTCGCAATGTGTCGATCATTTAAAATTTCAAATTCTTCAACAAAATGTTTAAAGTGGCCTAAACCACAGCACCAATGTAATTTTTTCCCAAACTCATCTGAACCTTACAGTTTTTATACATTACAAATTTATTCAGCAAAAATAAGTATAAACATTTTCACAAACTATGTTGTTTTTACCTAAGCCTATCGCTAACATACCTTGGTGATTATTGCCAATGAAGGAGACGATGAACCACCCACAGACCTTTTTCCTGCCATTATCATAAAAATCAAACCTGCAGAAACCCTAAATCCTACTATGATAGTGCCAAGCAGTCTGGACTTCAACCTTAACACTTAAAGCCGCCTCAGGATCACACACTAACACTTTCGATACTTGCCTAGGTTTTGGTTGGCCGGAGGGATTCGAGGGATCAACTTGCGACTAAAGCACAACTAGGGCACGCACAATGTCCTTCTTCGACAATACCATTTACGTTGTTGCACTGAGAGAGAATGGACAAAAATTCTACTACCTGGCCATCCGAACCACAAATTATTATTTTACTACAAATGTGGTTCGGATGTCTCGAAAATGTGATCGAAAAAGGTATTTTGTGGTGGGAGGGGTATATTAGGAAGTTCACTCAAAGCCGTGCGCCTTTTGGTAAATTATAAACCATGGTACGCGAATTGATAATTTCCTATTCTGCCGTGCGCCCTTTGGTAAATTGTCGAAAATATAGAGTTTTTCCCTATCTATATTAATATCATTGTTAACTTAAAAAAAAAAGCTCAATCCAATTAAAATACCAAGGCACTTAGATGAGAAGCTCTCGATATTTAAACATATTATTACACTTCTTTCTTAGGTACAAGATTGTTAAGGGCAGAGACTAGCTTTGATATAATGTTAAAATTCACCAAAGAACTTGATCTAAACCTATTAAATGAAAAATCTCGTGTATTTTAAGGACACTTACTTTATTTTATTTTTCATCCCAAAGTAATCTTTTTTTTCCAATTTTATAGTCAAAACTTAAAGTACTTATCAATAAATTTTCACACCATATTTCTCTAATAATTTTAAATTGTCTTTTAGTAAAGAGGGGAGGGGGTAAGTAAAAAAAAATATATTATAATTTTATTTTGTTTTGAATTTTCTAAAACAAATTTCAAAATTGGAGACAAAACGAGGCCCATGCCATGTTCTTCCATAAAGAGGAAGGAGATGTAGTGCACCAAACCAAGACATTTGTAGCCTGCCAATTGCTCACCACCCCACCTAACCACATGAAGCATCACCAAGAGATGTGTTTTGTGTGGGTGGGTGGTCCAAATGGAAGGCCATGGATGAACTTGTTTGATTTAGAATTCAAATCTAAACTAGACAAAAATTCTCATGTAGCTTTGCTTTTATTCAAGTATTTATCCCTTCCAAGGGGTCTAGTGGATTCTTAAATAACTTGTCTCAACACTTGCCTTGACTAACTTACCGCCTTGGTCATCTCATTTCATCACAAAAGTAGTTGTCGAGAAACTCGATGTTTTAAAAAGTAATAATAATAATAACGGCTCAAGTTAATTTTCTTTTCTTTTCTTTTTTAAATAATAATAATAATAATAATAAGTTTTCTAATCAACTCTCCTTTTGAAACATGGCACCTAGTCAACTTTCAAGTACAAAAGTCAAAGAAAGTGAAAACGACCACACGTTGGTCAACTTACGCAATGGGAATGAAATCCACGTTCCACATCTACTCGAGCCTGACCATACAAAGGTGGAGTTTAAGTTTTGGCCCGCACTAGTCATAATAACAACAATAAAAAATAAACCATTTTTCTACTTTTTATGAATTAAAAACTACAAATTAAAAAAAAATGAATTGAAATAGTAGATAAGATCTTCCTCTCATCTCCTAACTATGATTACGAAACAATACTCATGATTACGATTTTTTACCAAGGACGTATCCAAAATTAATATTTATTAAAAGACGTATCATGGTTTCATTTTCATCAAAAGACGCACTAATTTTAATGAACTTCCTCTTATACCCTCCGTTAATTACTGTCTTTCTTTTTCTCTCACAATAATAAATTCCGAGATATCTGCATATACTTTTTAAGACTTTTTATTTTAAAATAATATATATGGAATCGACGCTAAAAAATATAAGGAAAAACCAAAAAAATATTTCAGTTTAAAAATATCTCATCCAACGTGATTTAAAAATATAAATAGATGATTTTTTATATTTTATTAATATAAATTAATATATTAAATAATATTTAATAAATATATTAATATATAAAAAAACCTGAACTGTTTTGATTTCAGGCAGTGTGGGCCTGAAATTTTTTATTTCAGGCCCATGTTCGACCTGAAATATTTTGATTCAGGTAATTTCAGGCCCGACGTGGATTCAAATTTTTTTTCAATTTTAAAAATATATTAATATATAAAAAATCTATCAAAATACGTAATTTCATATTAAAACGCAAGGTCTGAAGTCACGCTAGGAGGGCCTGAACACAGATGTGTTCAGGCCCTCCAGGCCCAAGGAGGGCCTGAACACATCTTGGATAAATGTAACTAAATTAAATAAAAATATCAATAGTTCTAGTTAGAGTTGAGCTGAGAGATGGTATTTTTGGTGTCCAAACTTCTAATGATTATGAATTATGTTGCAATAGGAGATTTTTAGGTCAATCGGTGGGTTTTCACCAAAACTCACTGATGGACCTAGGATATTTGGATTTCTCAAAATCCAATATCAATAGTTAGAATTGATCTAGGAGATGTATTTTTGGTGTACAAAGTTCTAATGATTATAAATTATGTTGCTATAGGAGATTTTTAGGTCTATCAGTGAGTTTTCGCCAAAACCCACTGATGGACCTAGGATATTTGGATTTCTCAAAATCCAATATCAATAGTTAGAGTTGAGCTAGGAGATGATATTTTTGGTGTCCAAACTTCTAATAATTATAAATTATGTTGCAATAGGAGATTTTTAGGTCTATCAGTGAGTTTTCACCAAAACCCACTGATGGACCTAGGATATTTGGATTTCTCAAAATCCAATATTAATAGTTAGAGTTGAGCTAGGAGATGGTATTTTTGGTGTCCAAACTTCTAATGATTATAAATTATGTTGCAATAGGAGTTTTCTACGATGAATTAGTGGGTTTCGGTGAAAACTCATTGATGGACCTAGGATACTTGGATTTCTCCATATTTAATATCTCTTTTTAGAATTTACTTAGGAGATGTTATTTCTGATGTACAAACTTAGTACCAATAGTTTTCAGTTATGTTCTCTAACCGTATCAGTTGGCACACAAAGATGTATAAATATGACTACATCTTGGCCACAGTTAAAAGAATCTCATTTAACATCATTTCAAAAATATAAAGAGATAATTTTTTATATTTGATTAATCTAAATTAATATAATAAAGAGATGTTTTTTATATTTTATAATTTAATTGAATAAAATAGCGTAATTTTTATATCTTTCTCAGCGTTTTTTATTGTGATTTCAGAAATATAAAGAGAGGTTTCTTTACGTTTCAGACTTACGTAAAAAAACCTATCATAACACATGATTTAAGCTGACGCAGGACCTATCAAAACACGTAATTTCATATTCAAATGCAGGATAAAATCGCGCTAGGAAGGCCTGAATACAGATGTATTCAGGCCCACGGAGAACCTGAATACAAATGTATTCAGGCCCAAAGCCCCACGGAGGGCCTGAATACAAATGTATTCAGGCCCACTTTGGGCCTGAATACATTTGTATTCAGCCCAATGAGGACCTGAATACATTTGTGTTCAGGCCCTTCGTGGGCCTGAATACAAATGTATTCAGACCCTCCTTGGGCCTGAATACATCAGTATTTAGGCCCTCCTAGCGCGATTTTACCATGTGTTTGAATATGAAATTACGTGTTTTGATAGGTCCTGCGTCGGCTTGAAATCATGTGTTATGATAGGTTTTTTTACGTAAGTCTGAAACGTAAAGAAACATCTCTTTATATTTCTGAAATCACAATAAAAATCGCCGAGAAAGGCATAAAAATTACGCTGTTTCATTCAATTAAATTATAAAATATAAAAAACATCTCTTTATTATATTAATTTAGATTAATCAAACATAAAAAATTATCTCTTTATATTTTTGAAATCATGTTGAAAGAGATGTTTCTTTTAACTGTGGCCAAGATGCAGTCATATTTATACATCTTTGTGTGCCAACTGATACGGTTGGAGAACATAACTGAAAACTATTGGTACTAAGTTTGTACATCAGAAATAACATCTCCTAAGTAAATTCTAAATAGAGATATTAAATATGGAGAAATCTAAGTATCCTAGGTCCATCAATGAGTTTTCACCGAAACCCACTAATTCATCATAGAAAACTCCTATTGCAACATAATTTATAATCATTAGAAGTTTGGACACCAAAAATACCATCTCCTAGCTCAACTCTAACTATTGATATTGGATTTTGAGAAATCCAAATATCCTAGGTCCATCAGTGGATTTTGGTGAAAACTCACTGATAGACTTAAAAATCTCCTATTGCAACATAATTTATAATCATTAGAAGTTTTGACACCAAAAATACCATCTCCTAGCTCAACTCTAACTATTGATATTGGATTTTTAGAAATCCAAATATCTTAGGTCCATTAGTAGGGTTTGGTGAAAACTCATAGACCTAAAAATCTCCTATAGCAACATAATTTATAATCATTAGAAGTTTGGACACCAAAAATACCATCTCCTAGATCAACTCTAACTATTGATATTGGATTTTGAGAAATCCAAATATCCTAGGTTCATCAGTGAGTTTTGGTGAAAACCCACTAATTGACCTAAAAATCTCCTATTGCAACATAATTTATAATCATTAGAAGTTTGAACACCAAAAGTATCATCTCCTAGCTCAACTCTAACTAGAACTATTGATATTTTTATTTAATTTATTTACATTTATCCAAGATGTGTTCAGGCCCTTCTTGGACCTGGAGGGCCCGAACACATCTGTGTTCAGGCCCTCCTAGCGTGACTTCAAATCCCGCGTTTTAATCTGAAATTACGTGTTTTGATACGTTTTTTATATATTAATATATTTTTAAAATTGAAAAAAAATTTGAGTCCACGTCGGACTTGAATCAAAAGATTTCAGGCTCAATGTGGGCCTAAAATAAAAAATTTCAGGCCCACGCTGCCTAAAATCAAAATAGTTCAGGTTTTTTATATATTAATATATTTATTAAATATTATTTAATATATTAATTTATATTAATAAAATATAAAAAATCATCTATTTATATTTTTAAATCATGTTGGATGAGATATTTTTAAACTGAAATATTTTTTCAAATTTTTCTTATATTTTTTAGCGCCGATTCCATATATATTATTTTAAAATAAAAAGTCTTAAAAAGCATATGCAGATATCTCGGAATTTGTTACTGAGAGAGAAAGAGAAAGACAGTAATTAGCGGGAGGGGTATAAGAGAAAGTTCACTAAATTAGTACGCCTTTTGATGAAAATGAAACCATGATATGCATTTTAGTAAATACCAATTATTAAGTACGCCCTTTGGTAAAAAGCTGTAATGATTATGACTATTTCAGCATTAACCTTAAAATTGTAATGTTTTATATACAATCTAAAAGAATGGAATTTTTTAAAATGATTAACCATAATAATTTATCATTAGGACACCTTTATGACAAATTTATGTTTTATCAAAATGCCATTTAATTTCACACTAAGTGACAATTTATCAAAGAGTAAAGAGCATATTTAACTTTAAATAATATCCAAAATGTGTATGCTAATTTGATATTTAACAAAGATCTTCAAGCATTTTTAGTAAAAAAATAATTACAGAGCCAAAGGTGTTCTAATTTATACAAATTGATATTTAACTTTGATCTTGTCGCGAAGTGAGGTGGAAGTCCCAAGAGTCGGATGGTCCTCCGAGTGGCACGAGCAGCTGAGGTGGCATCGACCTGGTCCCGACCTGGCTCCGGCCTACAAGACAGTGACCGTTAGCAAACCCGTCGACGAGTTTCCCCGGCAAGGCACTCCGACGGTCAAGTCAGTATCCGCAGGAAAAAGATAGTAGAGCCAATGGAAATGTGGTAGTAGAGAGAGCTTGCGCGCATACCTGCGGAATGAGGAGTGGAGAGCTTATATAGCCGGGGGAGTTGACAACCCCTTGTCCGTGTTGACGAGACAGGGGTGTGGCGACTGTCAGCTCGTATAAGAGCACCTGAAGGTACCACGGCGAGGCGCGGAGTGTTGAGGCAGTACGATGGTACTGAATGGGCGGACTAACCGCGAGGTGTGTCAAGCATAGGTAAGGTGTGTAGTACCCCGATATCAAGGTCGTACTCTGGATATAATAACATAGGGGGCGTAGGACGAGATAGTCTGTAACCCGAGCACCGACCGATGGGTCCAAGTGTCAAGGACCGGGTCGGGTAATGGCCAGGGAGCATGGGGCGCCACACGTCCGCCTGGGAGAGTTGAGGCGTAGGATACTCCCTGAATCGGGGGTTTGTTGGGTTACGTCTGACTGACTATGCTGGATATCATATTCGTTTGGTGGTAGGGGAGCATGGGTTGCCACGTGTCCGACTGGCTCGCCCAACCCCTATCTGGATCGGGGCAGGGGTCAAGGCGCCTGAGGCAGGAGGAGCTTTGGGCCGACCTGACCGACCCTGCTCGTTGCTGGCTGGACAACGCCCCGGGGAGCTTCCTGGCTTAGGGACCCCCCGGGTGAGGTCTTGGCTGGTCCACCTACTGGACCTTCATGGCGTCAGGCTGGCAGGCTGAGCAGGTCGTACAACCTGTAGGCAAGGTCAGGATCATGAGCGTCCCCCTCGAGTCTAGTCGAAGGAGTTGTCGAGTCCGACTGACTGGACTATCATTGGCTGAAGTGAATCTGGTGCACTAGGACGACCCGACCCCTTCTTGCGGCCCTTAGCGGACCGTCGATGAGTAGGCATTCTGGTCGGGCGGGCATGTCACATCACCTATCCCTTCAACTTCTACTACCCAGGATGTCCGAGCAGATTCAAATCGACTCCCCGAGCAACGAGGCGTCCGTCGCCTGTTCGGCAAATGATGAGACTGTGCGCGAGATACTTTGCCCCCGGGGTCTGTTGGGACCGGGTGCATGTTGACATGGATGCGGGTTCGTAATGTTTAAAAATTAATTACGTGCAGCGGAAGGTTTAGCATAAATAATTTCTCAAATTATTTAACCACACATTTAAGCATGCAATTTTATCTTGTGTAGACATGATCATATATTTAAAATTTTATAGAAACGTAAACTAATTTACGTATTACCTCGCGTAACTCGAAGGAAGGGACGAGATCCAACCGTAAGCGTCCCTTAGAAGCTCCGCCTCTATTCGCGTCCACGCCGAGTGTCTTCGGGATGACTTCGCAAAGCCACGAGTTTCGTGTTCTCGAGAACTACTAGATTCTCCGAGAATGCGACAAGAAAAACCAAGAGAGAAGTCGGAAGACTAACCACAAAAGGATGGCCGGAATCAAAATTCCGGCGAAGCAAAAGAAGAGGCTTGCGGCAAAAAGATCCTTGCGGCAAACTCTAATTCCGGCAGCACCTTCTTCCGGCCAAGAGATGGCCGGAGCTTCCTTCTCCGGCAGCAAGTGGTGGTCGGCAGGGAAAGGGCAGGGGCGGCCGGCTGGTGCTCCTTCTTGGGGCTGGTTGGCGCACGGCAAGAAGGGGAGAAGAGAAGGAGAGAAAGAGAGGGAGAAAGCCTATGCCTTCATCTCTTTTATTACCACCCAAGCCTTGCCTTGGGTCCTTTATATAGTGGCCTCTCAACCATCAAGCCTCTCAAATATGGAATAACTTATTCCATCATGCCAAGTTTGATTTTATATCATGGTTAAAATCATATTTTAATTCATGATAAAAAATCAATCAAGTCTCTTCTCTCCTATGGAATAAATTTCCTTATCATGATAAATCAATCCATGATTGATTTTATAAAATAAATCAATCCATGGTTCATTTTAATTTCCATAAAAAATAAACCAAACCTTGGTTTATTATATAAAAATTTATATCATCCATAATTTTATAAAACAAACCACACTTGGTTTATTTTATAAATTGAACCAAAAACTTGGTTCTCTCCCTTTGTTGTGGCCGGCCAAGCAAAGAGGATGGAGGCCCTCTTTGGCCGGCCCATCCAAGCCAAGCCCCAATGAATTAAACTTATTTAATTCATCTATTAAGTCTTCAAAAGACTTTAGCCATTTTACGCTTCCGATGTGTCTCTGAAAAATTCAGATTCGACTTATCGTTTGGCTCAATCAAACTTAATCTCTCTTGATTGAAAAATCCAATTTTCAACTCGTTTTAAATCCCTCGGATTACTCGTAGTGCGTGTGACTAAATAGACTTTCGATTTATGTTGGTCGTCTATAATTAATCAATTAATTATAGAACGATCATGAGTGGCACCTAGTAGTACATCATGATCCCCAATTAATCGAAAGATCAACGGTTGACCTTAGAAACAATTCTGAAGCCCTTCAGCAGCTATAATGAATCGTGCCTCATTCCCTTCACCATCTTATACCCACTTGGTTCAGGACATGGTCTATGTGTGTCAGTCCCCACTAGGCTGACTACGTCACACCTAGCCCAAGTAACGTTTTCTCGTCCTACGGATTCTAATTACTCTCATTTATTTAAGAGATTCATACTCTGAACATGTCATGCTCTGGCCAGAGGCTTCAAGTAACAATCCGACGATAGGCCTCGGGTATACATCTCCTCGCAAGGAGTGGTGAATCCTTTGTAGGCTGTTCAAACATCTTCGGGCCCTTCGGCTTATACCCAATCATCCTGGGTCCACACCTCCTTGGAGATGCTTGCTTAAGATGTCAAAGTATAAGTCTCCATGACCAAGATGACTTGAACACCGCAAGTCAAAGGAACATCGCACTTAAGCTGCAGTAAGAACTTCACTGACATATCTATATGTAGACTACCATATGAAGTTTTACAGCCAGTCACTCCAATGAACTAGTTCCCTTAACTAGCATTCATGTTTATCTCCAGACATCTCAATGTCACCAGCTAGTGAGAATCAGCTGATTAGAGAATAACCCATGCTAGTCTCAACAGAATTGATAGTGTCCGTATTTATCAATTCATCGACTAGGGACAATTTCAATACTTCACAATTGCACATGTAGAGATAATCACTAGTCGTGAATTCATCACAAATTCTCTCATGCTGTGAATTGTATTGCGAACATTCAGTAAATGAGTTTAAGATCTCAATCAAATACACAAACATGTATACTCAAATAGTGAATATTCATTTATTAAAATAAATTATTACAATCATAAGGCGATTGCCTTAGGACACTTCTCTCATATCACTAACAATTCTGGGCCTGATCGGACGGCTATTGCTAACCGTCGCCTCTTCTTCGGCCCATCATCGGGCGGGCGTCAGGGCTCCATGGTCCTATAAATAGGCATTTACCCGACAGCTTTTACCCTCGCTTTTTTACTTCTTATACCGGCATGCTGTCGTCCTGTCTTCGCCTAGAGTTCCGGTGAAGCGCATAGTTCCGTCGTTCCTCTTCGACGACCTCTCCTTTGGTTAGATTTCCCTTTCCTGCTTGCTTCCTATGGCTCCTTCCTCCCTTCCTTCGGCCCCCTGGTATACCACCATGGTGTCCATACTCGAGCATCATGACCTCGAGGTGATTAAGGCAGACTTCCATATTCCTTCAGACCATCATCTTTTGTTGCCCGCTTCTTCCGACCGACCCGCGAAACCTCCCCGACATTATATCACCATTTCCTGGGATCATCTGCAAGCCGGGCTACGTTTCCCGATCCATCCCTTCATCGTCTCCATCTGCCGTTACTTTCGTCTCAATTTGTCCCAACTAGCCCCTAACGCTATCTGTCTCCTCTGTGGGTCGGTCATCGTCTTTTCCCTATATCGGATTCCCCTTTGCCCCGACATCTTTTATTACTTCTTCTGCCCAAAAGGCAAGAGCTGGGCGATTTTTTCTTCTAGGCTCGACCTGACACTTCCTTTCTGTCAAAACTCCCGACTTCCAACAAGGGTTGGAAGGAACGATACTTTTACATTCGCCCGGTCGCGTGCTCGACCTGGGCGACTGGCTTTCTGGTGAACTTTCCCCATCCATCACCTCTGCACAAGGACTTCCGAAATTTCCCCCAGTTTCAGTTCGCCTTCTCCAAGATCGGGGGTCGACATTTCCCGGGCGGGCAGTTACTACGTGAGGACATTATGTTCGTGTTCGGGCTTAGCCCTGCGCCAATTCGACGTCCTGCTTCTTTCGGTAAGCTTCCCTTTTCTTCCTTTGCCTTCTTACTATCCACTGATCGTTGTTTGCTCGGTAGCTGTTATGATGCACCCGGCTGCCTCTGAGGGGGGTTATGGCCTGGAGCCCACCGAACTGGAGGCACGTCTGTTGGAGCTGCTAAATGAGCGGGACGCGCGCACGGCGGAACTGTTAGCCGAGCAGGAGGCGCGCGTGGCAGAGCTATTAGCCGAGCAGGAGGCGGCTTTTTCGGATTCTAAGTCAGCCCGTTCTTCTTTTACCACGTCCGCGCCGAGTGACTAGGAGATTTCCTGGTCCGACTCGGAGGATGCCCAACCCCTGAGTCTCATGCTGGGGCGACCACGCGGCGATGAGTCCGCACTTAACCCGGCCGACCCGGCGGAAGCTTCTTCTAGCCGGCCGAGCAAAAGCCGGAAAGGCAAGGAGCCCGTGACCGACTCCCCTGCGCTACCACGTTCTTCCCCTCAAGTGTTTCCGGAGGAGCTAGCTGCTGCTCCGTCAGGGGGGCTCCCCAACTCGGTCGGAGGAGCCTACCGGTGAGCGCCTGATGCATATGTTGCCGCCCTCGCTGTCTGACCGGACTATGAGCATGAAGGTGCACCCCTATGCGGACGCAGGACATTCAGCTGCACGGCTTGCTAGCGGACCACTTTCGCTATGGTCTTCGAGAGAGCGACTTCTACTCTCCGAGCGTCTGGGTTGACCAATTCATGGCAACAACCACCCAGGTATAGCGATGATGTCTCTGTTCTTATTCCACACCTTCCGTAGTTGAGCCAGTAACCTGTCCTGGCACATGGCAGTTTTGGTCCACAAGCTATAGCATGTGCATGTCCTTGCTGTGCCATACTAAGGCTTGATTTCGAGCCGAGTGACAAGTGGAGCATCTGAAGGCACGACTTCGGCATACTCAGCTGGCTTCCGATGGTGCTTCCCTGAACGGCCTGAGGGCGGAAGTGATCGGCCTCCAGGACCTACTGGACCAGGCCAAGGACGAACTGGAGACTGCTAAGGCACAGATTGTTACTACCGACGCGGCGGCAGCTCAGGCGCAACGCCGGGTTGCGCAAGCTAAACATACACAAATTCGAGCCTGGCAAGCCAAGGATCGGCTACAGGCGGACCTTCAGAAGACTCAGGCTGAGCTCTAGGAGGCAAACCAGGCTGTCGAGCCTTTACGCGCACAACTAGCGGCCAAAGAGCAGGAGGTTGGTTCGCTGACGAGCAAACTGCGTGCCCAAGCTATGGAGCTGGACAAGCTGCGCGAATGCCAAGCGTCCTGGGATGCAGCTCAAGCGGAGTTGGGGGAGCTGCGGGCATATAAGTTGGGGGAAGCGGCTAGGTGGGATGCTCGACGAGTGAAGTATATCAACTCGTCAGCCTTCTCTGACCAGGTATCCGAGCGTCTCCGAGCCGTATTGCGATGCCAGCGCTCTAGTATCCTGAGGCAGCTTAGGCAGGGTGGACACATAGCCCACAACCTGCCTGATTCTGTGGTCACGATGACGGACATGTCTGAGAATTTGTCAGAGGAGACCTACCGACCTTTCAAATGAGGGTCGGAAGTTTGTTTTTTCTCTCCTTTTCGTCTGTTGTTTTGTAGAGACTTGCCTCAGAATCCCTTTTGTGATATTTCTTTCCGTGTATCGTCCAAGCCTTATTGACTCGGGTGATTTGAACGGGAGCGAGTCAAGCGCAAGGGTTATCGGCCCATTTGTCTTTGAGCGTGCCTGTTGGCGTGCGACCGTCCCCGAGTGTCGACCGCACGGGTGCAAGCGGGAGTTGGCGAGTTGACCCTACCAGTGGTCGTACTGGGGCGTGCGGGTTGTAGGCGAGATGCTCGGTCAGTCGGCATCCAAGGAGCGAGGGTTGCCACACATCTTCCTGGGAACCGAGCCGAGGGTCCCGGGAGCACGTCCACTTATATCTTGCGGGAGTGGGAGTCTGGGATGCTTGGTCGGGCGAGATTCGGGGAGCGTAGGTCGCCATGCGTCCGCCCAAGGGCCGATCCAAGGAGTTCGTGAGAGCATGCCCACTTATAACTCGCGAGAGCGAGAGTCTGGGATGTTCGGTCGGCCAAGATTCGGGGAGTGTGGGTCGCCACGCGTCCGCCTGAGGGTCGATCCGAGGAGTTCGTGGGAGCATGCCCACTTATAACTCACGAGAGCGAGAGTCTGGGATGCTCGGTCGAGCAAGATTCGGGGAGCGTGGGTCGCCACGCGTCCGCCCGAGGGCCGATCTGAGGAGTTCGTGGGAGCATGCCCACTTATAATACGCGAGGTCGAGAGTCTGGGATGCTCGGTCGGGCGAGATTCGGGGAGCGTGAGTCGCCACGCGTCCGGCTGAGAACCGATCCAAGGGTCGTGGTGTTGGGACTGGGTGCATGTTGACATGGATGGGGGTTCGTAATTTTAAAAATTAATTACGTGCAGCGGAAGGTTTAGCATAAATAATTTCTCAAATTATTTAACCACACATCTAAACATGCAATATTATCTTGTGTAGACATGATCATATATTTAAAATTTTACAGAAACGTAAACTAATTTACGTATTACCTCGCGTATCTCGAAGGAAGGGATGAGATCCAACCATAAGCGTCCCTTAGAAGCTCCACCTATATTCGCATCCACGCCGAGTATCTTCGGGATGACTTTGCAAAGCCATGAGTTTCGTGTTCTCGAGAACTACTAGATTCTCCGAGAACGCGACAAGAAAAACCAAGAGAGAAGTCGGAAGACTAACCACAAAAGGATGGCCGGAATCAAAATTCTGGTGAAGCAAAAGAAGAGGCTTGCGGCAAAAAGATCCTTGCAGCAAACTCTAATTCCGGCAGCACCTTCTTCCGGCCAAGAGATGGCTGGTGCTTCCTTCTCCGGCAGCAGGTGGTGGTCGGCAGGGAAAGGGCAGGGGCGGCTGGCTAGTGCTCCTTCTTGGGGCTGGTTGGCGCACGACAAGAAGGGGAGAAGAGAAGGAGAGAAAGAGAGGGAGAGAGCCTATGCCTTGATCTCTTCGATTATCACCCAAGCCTTGCCTTGGGTCCTTTATATAGTGGCCTCTCAACCATCAAGTCTCTCAAATATGGAATAACTTATTCCATCATGTCAAGTTTGATTTTATATCATGGTTAAAATCATATTTTAATTCATGATAAAAAATCAATCAAGTCTCTTCTCTCCTATGGAATAAATTTCCTTATCATGGTAAATCAATCCATGATTGATTTTACAAAATAAACCAATCCATGGTTCATTTTAATTTCCATGAAAAATAAACCAAACCTTGGTTTATTATATAAAAATTTATTTCATCAATAATTTTATAAAACAAACCACACTTGATTTATTTTATAAATTGAACCAAAAACTTGGTTCTCTCCCTTTGTTGTGGCCGGCCAAGCAAAGAGGATGGAGGCCCTCTTTGGCCGGCCCATCCAAGCCAAGCCCCAATGAATTAAACTTATTTAATTCATCTATTAAGTCTTCAAAAGACTTTAGCCATTTTACGCTTTCGATGCGTCTCTGAAAAATTCAGATTCGACTTATCGCTTGGCTCAACCAAACTTAATCTCTCTTGATTAGAAAATCTAATTTTCAACTCATTTTAAATCCCTCGGATTACTCGTAGTGCATGTGACTAAATAGGCTTTCGATTTATGTTGATCGTCTATAATTAATCAATTAATTATAGAACGATCATGAGTGGCACCTAGTAGTACATCATGATCCCTAATTAATCGAAAGATCAATGGTTGACCTCAGAAACAATTCTGAAACCCTTTAGCAGATATAATGAATCGTGCCCCATTCCCATCACCATCTTATACCCACTTGGTTCAGGACATGGTCTATGTGTGTCAGTCTCCACTAGGCTGACTACGTCACACCAAGCTCAAGTAACGTTTTCTCGTCCTACGGATTCTAATTACTCTCATGTATTTAAGAGATTCATTCTCTGAACATGTCATGCTCTGGCCAGAGGCTTCGAGTAACAATCCGACGATAGGCCTCGGGTATACATCTCCTCGCATGGAGTGGTGAATCCTTTGTAGGCTGTTCAAACATCTTCGGGCACTTCGGCTTATACCCAATCATCCTGGGTCTACAACTCCTTGGAGATGCTTGCATAAGATGTCAAAGTATAAGTCTTCATGACCAAGATGACTTGAACACCGCAAGTCAAAAGAACATCGCACTTAAGCTGCAGTAAGAACTTCACTGACATATCTATATGTAGACTACCATATAAAGTTTTATAGCCAGTCACTCCAATGAACTAGTTCCCTTAACTAGCATTCATGTTTATCTCCGGACATCTCAATGTCACCAGCCAGTGAGAATCAGCTGATTAGAGAATAACCCATGCTAGTCTCAACAGAATTGATAGTGTCCGTATTTATCAATTCATCGACTAGGGACAATTTCAATACTTCACAATTGGACATGTAGAGATAATCACTAGTCGTGAATTCATCACAAATTCTCTCATGTTGTGAATTGTATTGCAGACATTCAGTAAATGAGTTTAAGATCTCAATCAAATACACAAACATGTATACTCAAATAGTGAATATTCATTTATTAAAATAAATGATTACAATCATAAGGCGATTGCCTTAGGACACTTCTCTCATATCACTAACACGTGGGAGCATGCCCACTTATAACACGCGCGGAGCGAGATTCTGGCTTCTCGGTCGGGGACTTCTCAGGGAGCGTGGGCCACCACGCGTCCTGCTGAGAGCCGATCCGAGGGTCGTGGGAGCATGCCCACTTATAACTCACGCGGAGCGAGAGTCTAGCTTCTCGGTAGGGGACATCTCAGGGGGAGTGGGCCGCGACGCATCCTACTGAGAGTCGATCCGAGGGTCGTGGGAGCATGCCCACTTATAACTCGCACAGAGAGAGAGTCTGGCTTCTCGATCAGGGACATCTCAGGGAGCGTGGGCCGCCACGAGTCTGGCCGAGAGCCGATCCGAGGGTCGTGGGAGCATGCCCACTTATAACTCCCGCGGAGCGGAGTCTGGCTTCTCGGTCGGGGACATCTCAGGCCGCCACGCGTCCAGCTGAGAGCCGATCCGAGGGTCGTGGGAGCATGCCCACTTATTACTCGCGCGGAGCGAGAGTCTGGCTTCTCGGTCGGGGACATCTCAGGGAGCGTGGGCCGCCATGCGTCCGGTTGAGAACCGATCCGAGGATCGTGAGAGCATGCCCACTTATAACTTGCGCAGAGCGAGAGTCTGGCTTCCCGGTCGGGGACATCTCAGGGAGCGTGGGCCGCCACATGTCTGGCTGAGAGCCGATCCGAGGTTCATGGTAGCATGCCCACTTATAATTCACGCGGACCGAGAGTCAGGCTTCTCGGTCGGGGACATCCCATGGAGCGTGGGCCGCCACGCGTCCGGCTGAGAGCCGATCCGAGGGTCGTGGGAGCATGCCCACTTATAACTCCCGCGGAGCGAGAGTCTGGCTTCTCGGTTGGGGACATATCAGGGAGTGTGGACCGCCACGCGTCCGGCTGAGAGCCGATCCGAGGGTCTTGGGATCATGCCTACTTATAACTCGCGCAGAGCGAGAGTCTGGCTTCTCGGTCGGGGACATCTCAGTGAGCGGGAGCCGCCATGCGTCCAACCGAGAGCCGATCCGAGGGTCAGGGGAACATGCCCACTTATAACTCGCGCGGAGCGAGAGTCCGGCTTCTCGGTCGGGGACATCTCAGGGAGCGTCGGCCACCACGCGTCTAGCTGAGAGCCGATCCGAGGTTCGTGGGACATGCCCACTTATAACTTGCGGGGAGCGAGAGTCTGGCTTCTCGGTCGGGGACATCTCAGGGAGCTGGGCCGCCATACGTCCGGCTGAGAGCCGATCCGAGGGTCGTGGGAGCATGCCCACTTATAACTCACACGGAGCGAGAGTCTGGCTTCTCGGTCGGGGGCATCTCAGGGAGCGTGGGCCGACACGCGTCCGGCTGAGAGCCGATCCGAGGGACGTGGGAGCATGCCCACTTATAACTCGTGCGGAGCCCGAGTCTGGCTTCTCGGTTTGGGACATCTAAGGGAGCGTGGGCCGCCACGCGTCCGGCTGAGAGCTGATCCGAGGGTCGTGGGAGCATGCCCACTTATAACTCGCGCGGAGCGAGAGTCTGACTTCTCTGTCGGGGACATCTCAGGGAGCGTGGGCCGCCACGTGTCCGGCTGAGAGCCGATCCGAGGGTCGTGGGAGCATGCCCACTTATAACTCGCGCGGAGCGAGAGTCTGGCTTCTCGGTCGGGGACATCTCAGAGAGCGTGGGCCGCCATGCGTCCGGCTGAGAGTCGATCCGAGGGTCGTGGGAGCATGCCCACTTATAACTCGCGCGGAGCGAGAGTCTGACTTCGGGGACATCTCAGGGAGCGTGGGCCGCCACGCGTCCGGCTGAGAGCCGATCCGAGGGTCGTGGAGCATGCCCACTTATAACTCGCGCGAAGCGAGAGTCTGACTTCTCGGTCGGGGACATCTCAGGGAGCGTGGGCCGCCACGCGTCCGGCTGAGAGCCGATCCGAGGGTCGTGGGAGCATGCCCACTTATAACTCGCGCGGAGCGAGAGTCTGTCTTCTCGGTCGGGGCATCTCAGGGAGCGTGGGCCGCCACGCGTCGGGCTGAGAGCCGATCCGAGGGACGTAGGAGCATGCCCACTTATAACTCGTGCGGAGCCAGAGTCTCGCTTCTCGGTCTGTGACATCTCAGGGAGCGTGGGCCGCCACGCGTCCGGCTGAGAGTCAATCCGAAGGTCGTGGGAGCATGCCCACATATAACTCGCGCGTAGCGAGAGTCTTGGTTCTCGATCGGGGACATCTCAGGGAGCGTGGGCCGCCACGCGTCCGGCTGAGAGTCTATCCGAGGGTCGTGGGAGCATGCCCACATATAACTCGCGCGTTGCGAGAGTCTTCGTTCTCGATCGGGGACATCTCAGGGAGCGTGGGCCGCCACGCGTTCGGCTGAGAGTCGATCCAAGGGTCATGGGAGCATGCCCACTTATAACTCGCGCGGAGCGAGAGTCTGGCTTCTCGGTCGGGACATCTCAGGGAGCATGGGCAGCCTCGCGTCCGGCTGAGAGCCGAGCCGAGGGTCGTGGGAGCATGCCCACTTATAACTCATGCGGAGCGAGAGTCTGACTTCTCGGTCGGGTACAACTCAGGGAGCGTGGGCCGCTACGCGTCCGGCTGGGAGCCGATCCGAGGGTCGTGGGAGCATGGCCACATATAACTCGCACGGAGCGAGAGTCTGACTTCTCGGTCAGGGGAATCTCAGGGAGCGTGGGCCGCCACGCATCCGGCTGAGAGCCGATCCGAGGGTCGTGGGAGCATGCCCACTTATAACTCGCACGGAGCGAGAGTCTGGCTTCTCGGTTGGGTACATCATGGGAGCGTGGGCCGCCACGCGTCCGGCTGAGAGCCGATCCGAGGGTCGTGGGAGCATACCCACTTATAACTCACGCGGAGCGAGAGTCTGGCTTCTCGGTAGGGGACATCTCAGGGGGAGTGGGCCGCGACGCGTCCTGCTGAGAGTCGATCCGAGGGTCGTGGGAGCATGCCCACTTATAACTCGCACAGAGCGAGAGTATGGCTTCTCGATCAGGGACATCTCAGGGAGCGTGGGCCGCCACGGGTCGGCTGAGAGCCGATCCGAGGGTCGTGGGAGCATGCCCACTTATAACTCGCGCGGAGCGGAGTCTGGCTTCTCGGTCGGGGACATCTCAGGCCGCCACGCGTCCAGCTGAGAGCCGATCCGAGGGTCGTGGGAGCATGCCCACTTATAACTCGCGCGGAGCGAGAGTCTGGCTTCTCGGTCGGGGACATCTCAGGGAGCGTGGGCCGCCATGCGTCCGGTTGAGAGCCGATCCGAGGATCGTGAGAGCATGCCCACTTATAACTTGCGCGGAGCGAGAGTCTGGCTTCCCGGTCGGGGACATCTCAGGGAGCGTGGGCCGCCACATGTCTGGCTGAGAGCCGATCCGAGGTTCGTGGTAGCATGCCCACTTATAATTCACGCGGACCGAGAGTCAGGCTTCTCGGTCGGGGACATCCCAGGGAGCGTGGGCCGCCACGCGTCCGGCTGAGAGCCGATCCGAGGGTCGTGGGAGCATGCCCACTTATAACTCCCGCGGAGCGAGAGTCTGGCTTCTCGGTTGGGGACATCTAAGGGAGCGTGGACCGCCACGCGTCCGGCTGAGAGCCGATCCGAGGGTCATGGGATCATGCCTACTTATAACTCGCGCGGAGCGAGAGTCTGGCTTCTCGGTCGGGGACATCTCAGTGCGCGGGAGCCGCCATGCGTCCGACCGAGAGCTGATCAGAGGATCGGGGGAACATGCCCACTTATAACTCGCGCGGTGCGAGAGTCCGGCTTCTCGGTCGGGGACATCTCAGGGAGCATCGGCCACCACGCGTCTAGCCGAGAGCCGATTCGAGGTTCGTGGGAGCATGCCCACTTATAACTTCTGCGGAGCGAGAGTCTGGCTTCTCGGTCGGGACATCTCAGGGAGCTGGGCCGCCACACGTCCGGCTGAGAGCCGATCCGAGGGTCGTGGGAGCATGCCCACTTATAACTCACACGGAGCGAGAGTCTGGCTTCTCGGTCGGGGGCATCTCAGGGAGAGTGGGCCGCCACGCGTCCGGCTGAGAGCCGATCCGAGGGACGTGGGAGCATGCCCACATATAACTCGTGCGGAGCCAGAGTCTGGCTTCTCGGTCTGGGACATCTAAGGGAGCGTGGGCCGCCACGCGTCCGGCTGAGAGCTGATCCGAGGGTCGTGGGAGCATGCCCACTTATAACTCGCGCGGAGCGAGAGTCTGACTTCTCGGTCGGGGACATCTCAGGGAGCGTGGGCCGCCACGTGTCCCGCTGAGCGCCGATCCGAGGGTCGTGGGAGCATGCCCACTTATAACTCGCGCGGAGCGACATTCTGGCTTCTCGGTCGGAGTCATCTCAGAGAGTGTGGGCCGCCACACGTCCGGCTGAGAGCCGATCCGAGGGTCGTGGGAGCATGCCCACTTATAACTCGTGCCGAGCGAGAGTCTGGCTTCCCGGTCGGGGACATCTCAGAGAGCGTGGGCCACCACGCGTCTAGCTGAGAGCCGATCCGAGGTTCATGGGAGCATGCCCACTTATAACTTGCGCGGAGCGAGAGTCTGGCTTCTCGGTGGGGACATCTCAGGGAGCTGGGCCGCCACACGTCTGGCTGAGAGCCGATCCGAGGGTCGTGGGAGCATGCCCACTTATAACTCACACGGAGCGAGAGTCTGGCTTCTCGGTCGGGGGCATCTCAGGGAGCGTGGGCCGCCACACGTCCGGCTGAGAGCTGATCCGAGGGACGTGGGAGCATGCCCACTTATAACTCGTGCGGAGCCAGAGTCTGGCATCTCGGTCTGGGACATCTAAGTTAGCGTGGGCCGCCACGCGTCCGACTGAGAGCTGATCCGAGGGTCGTGGGAGCATGCCCACTTATAACTCGCGCGGAGCGAGAGTCTGACTTCTCGATCGGGGACATCTCAGGGAGCGTGGGCCGCCACGCGTCCGGCTGAGAGTCAATCCGAGGGTCGTGGGAGCATGCCCACATATAACTCGCACGTAGCAAGAGTCTTGGTTCTCGATCGGGGACATCTCAGGGAGCATGGGCCGCCACGCGTCCGGTTGAGAGTCGATCGAAGGGTCGTGGGAGCATGCCCACTTATAACTCGCGCGGAGCGAGAGTCTGGCTTCTCGGTCGGGGACATCTCAGGGAGCGTGGGCAGCCTCGCGTACGGCTGAGAGCCGAGCCGAGGGTCGTGGGAGCATGCCCACTTATAACTCGTGCGGAGCGAGAGTCTGACTTCTCGGTTGGGTGTATCTCAGGGTGCGTGGGCCGCCACGTGTCCGGCTGGGAGCCGATCCGAGGGTCGTGGGAGCATGGACACATATAACTCGCACGGAGCGAGAGTCTGACTTCTCGGTCAGGGCCAACTCAGGGAGCGTGGGCCGCCACGCATCCGGCTGAGAGCCGATCCGAGGGTCGTGGGAGCATGCCCACTTATAACTCGCGCGGAGCGAGAGTCTGGCTTCTCGGTTGGGGACATCACAGGGAGCGTGAGCCGCCACGTGTCCGGCTGAGAGCTGATCTGAGGGTCGTGGGAGCATGCCCACTTATAACTCACGCGGAGCGAGAGTATGGCTTCTCGGTTGGGGACATCTTAGGGGGTGTGGGCCGCGACGCGTCCTGCTGAGAGTCGATCCGAGGGTCGTGGGAGCATGCCCACTTATAACTCGCACAATGCGAGAGTCTGGCTTCTCGATTAGGGACATCTAAGGGAGCGTGGGCCACCACGTGTCCGCCTGAGAGCCGATCCGAGGGTCGTGGGAGCATGCCCACTTATAACTCGCGCAGAGCGGAGTCTGGCTTCTCGGTCGGGGACATCTCAGGCCGCCACGCGTCCAGCTGAGAGCCGATCCGAGGGTCGTGGGAGCATGCCCACTTATAACTCGCGCGGAGCGAGAGTCTGGCTTCTCAGTCGGGGACATCTCAGGGAGCGTGGGCCGCCATGCGTCCGGTTGAGAGCCGATCCGAGGAGCGTGAGAGCATGCCCACTTATAACTTGCGCAGAGCGAGAGTCTGGCTTCCCGGTCGGGGACATCTCAGGGAGTGTGGCCGCCACATGTCTGGCTGAGAGCCGATCCGAGGTTCGTGGTAGCATGCCCACTTATAATTCACGCGGACCGGGAGTCAGGCTTCTCGGTCGGGGACATCCCAGGAGCATGGGCCACCACGCGTCCGGCTGAGAGCCGATCCGAGGGTCGTGGGAGCATGCCCACTTATAACTCCCGCGGAGCGAGAGTCTGGCTTCTCGGTTGGGGACATATCAGGGAGCGTGGACCGCCACGCGTCCGGCTGAGAGCCGACATGAGGGTCATGGGATCATGCCTCTTATAACTCGCACGGAGCGAGAGTCTGGCTTCTCGGTCGGGACATCTCAGTGAGCGGGAGCCGCCATGCGTCCGAACGAGAGCCATCCGAGGGTCGGGGGAACATGCCCACTTATAACTCGCGCGGAGCGAGAGTCCGGCTTCTCGGTCGGGGACATCTCAGGGACGTCGGCCACCACGCGTTTAGCTGAGAGCCGAACCGAGGTTCGTGGGAGCATGCCCACTTATAACTTGCGCGGAGCAAGAGTCTGGCTTCTCGGTCGGGGACATCTCAGGGAGCTGGCCGCCACACGTCCGGCTGAGAGACGATCCGAGGGTCGTGGGAGCATGCCCACTTATAACTCACACGGAGGAGAGTCTGGCTTCTCGGTCGGGGGCATCTCAGGGAGCGTGGGCCGCCACGCGTCCGGCTGAGAGCCGATCTGAGGGACGTGGGACCATGCCCACTTATAACTCGTGCGGAGGCAGAGTCTGGCTTCTCGGTCTGGGACATCAAGGGAGCGTGGGCCGCCACGCGTTCGGCTGAGAGCTGATCCGAGGGTCGTGGGAGCATGCCCACTTATAACTCGCGCGGAGCGAGAGTCTGACTTCTCGGTCGGGGACATCTCAGGGAGCGTGGGCCGCCACGTGTCCGGCTGAGAGCCGATCCGAGGGTCGTGGGAGCATGCCCACTTATAACTCGCGCGGAGCGAGAGTCTGGCTTCTCGGTCGGGGACATCTCAGGGAGCGTGGGCCGCCACGCGTCCGGCTGAGAGCCGATCCGAGGGTCGTGGGAGCATGCCCACTTATAACTCGCGCGGAGCGAGAGTCTGACTTCTCGGTCGGGGACATCTCAGGGAGCGTGGGCCGCCACGCGTCCGGCTGAGAGCCGATCCGAGGGTCGTGGGAGCATGCCCACTTATAACTCGCGCGAAGCGAGAGTCTGACTTCTCGGTCGGGGACATCTCAGGGAGCGTGGGCCGCCACGCGTCCGGCTGAGAGCCGATCCGAGGGTCGTGGGAGCATGCCCACTTATAACTCGCGCGGAGCGAGAGTCTGTCTTCTCGGTCGGGGGCATCTCTGGGAACGTGGGCCGCCACGCGTCCGGCTGAGAGCTTATCCGAGGGACGTGGGAGCATGCCCACTTATAACTCGTGCGGAGCCAGAGTCTGGCTTCTCGGTCTGTGACATCTCAGGGAGCGTGGGCCGCCACGCGTCCGGCTGAGAGTCAATCCGAGGGTCGTGGGAGCATGCCCACATATAACTCGCGCGTAGCGAGAGTCTTGGTTCTCGATCGGGGACATCTCAGGGAGCGTGGGCCGCCACGCGTCCGGCTGAGAGTCGATCCAAGGGTCGTGGGAGCATGCCCACTTATAACTCGCGCGGAGCGAGAGTCTGGCTTCTCGGTCGGGGACATCTCAGGGAGCGTGGGCGCACGCGTCCTGCTGAGAGCCGAGCCGAGGGTCGTGGGAGCATGCCCACTTATAACTCGTGCGGAGCGAGAGTCTGACTTCTCGGTCGGGTACATCTCAGGGAGCGTGGGCCGCCACGCGTCCGGCTGGGAGCTGATCCGAGGGTCGTGGGAGCATGGCCACATATAACTCGCACGGAGCGAGAGTCTGACTTCTCGGTCGGGGGCATCTCAGGGAGCGTGGGCCGCCACGCATCCGGCTGAGAGCCGATCCGAGGGTCGTGGGAGCATGCCCACTTATAACTCGCGCGGAGCGAGAGTCTGGCTTCTCGGTTGGGGACATCACAGGGAGCGTGGGCCGCACGCGTCGGGCTAAGAGCCGATCCGAGGGTCGTGGGAGCATGCCCACTTATAACTCATGCGGAGCGAGAGTCTGGCTTCTCGGTCGGGGACATCTCAGGGAGCGTGGGCCGCCACATGTCCGGCTGAGAGCCGATTCGAGGGTCGTGGGAGCATGCCCACTTATAACTCGCGCGAAGCGAGAGACTGCTTCTCGTCGAGGACATCTTAGGGAGCGTGGGCCGCCACGCGTCCGGCTGAGAGCCGATCCGAGGGTCGTGGGACATGCCCACTTATAACTTACGCGGAGCGAGAGTCTGGCTTCTCGGTCGGGTACATCTCAGGGAGCGTGGGCCGCCACGCGTCCAGCTGAGAGCCAATCCGAGGGTCGTGGGAGCATGCCCACTTATAACTCGCGCGGAGCAAGAGTCTGGCTTCTCGGTCGGGACAGCTCAGGGAGCGTGGGCCGCCACACGTCCGACTGAGAGCCGATCCGTGGGTCGTGGAAGCATGCCCACTTATAACTCGCGCGCAGCGAGAGTCTGGCTTCTCGGTCGGGGACATCTCAGGGAGCGTGGGCCGCCACGCGTCCGGCTGATAGCCGATCCGAGGGTCGTGGGAGCATGCCCACTTGTAACTCGCGCGAAGCGAGAGTCTGACTTTTCGGTTGGGGACATCTCAGGGAGCATGGGCCGCCACGCATCCGCCTGAGACCCGATCCAAGGGTCATGGGAGCATGCCCACTTATAACTCGCGCGGAGCGAGAGTCTGGCTTCTTGCTCAGGGATATCTCAAGGAGCGTGGGCCGCCACGCGTCCGGCTAAGAGCCGATCCGGGGGTGAGCTGTTAGCCGATTCTTGAGAAGGTTGGAGTTCCACTAGATGCGTGAGGGTTGCTAAATATATCTTTTTCATTATCCTGGTGTGTGAGAGTCTCCTCGGGCTGACTTGCTTGAAACCATGTGTACTCCTTTCTTAACAGCGCTCTGCCGATTAGCCTGCTACTCGTCCATTCCTTCGGGCTCACCAGGTGGCCTCGATGGGAGTAGATCCCGAGCGATCGGGGGATCGGGTCCTTGTCTCTCGACTGGAGCATGGGCTTGACCTCCCCGACCGGTGTCCTGCCCGGGGGAGTCTTGTCCCCGGGCGCCGGAGTCCGACTCTGGCCAAGATGTCGGCATTCCTCAGTGTCGTTGGTGTGACTATGATGAAATGTACAGTAAGGTCTCCAGCGGGTTGATAGGCAGTCTTGAGCTACTGGCTGCACCCGTTGACGCTCTGTCTCTGTTCGGTTGATGGGCCCCCGCAGACTTCGAATGGGCCCACTCGGCGGTCGGCTAGGCTGTGTCGGATCCCGGGGGGCGTGCTGGCCGACTCCTTCTTTCAGGCATCTTGCGCCTCTTCCACATTAACGTACTTGGCGGTCTTACCCAGTAGGCTGTCGAAGTCCTTGGGAGGTTTTCTGATGAGCGAGCGGAAGAAATCTCCCTCTTGCAATCCTTGGGAGAATGCGTTGATCAACACCTTGGGTGCAGCGGTTGGCACGTCCAGCGCCACCCCGTTGAACCTCTTGATGTAGGCCCGAAGTGTCTCTTTCGGGCCTTGCTTTAGAGCGAACAAGTTGATACTTGTCTTGTGGTGCCTTCGGCTGCTCGCAAAGTGCTGGAGGAATGTCCTCTTGAGCTCGCCAAAACTATCTACTGATCCGCGGGGGGGGGGGGGGGGGGGGGGGGGGCCTGCCCGAACCATCGTTGAGCGACTCAGCGAGCGTTGTCAGGAAGGCTCTGCACTTCATGCCCTCGGGATATTGATGGAGCAGTGCAGCACTTTCAAACTTCATGAAGTGCTCCTCGGGGTCAGCGGTTCCGGCATACTCGGGCAGGTAAAGAATCTGAGATACTGGGGAACCCGTTCCTCCATGATCCATGGAGCAAAGGGGCTATGCGCCCGAGGAACTGGAAACGCCTCGACTGGGGCTTTCCCCTTATCGCGGCGCGGCAAGTGTGCTTGGCTGGATGCAGGTGCTCCGACGGCAAGGGCCTAACCGCGTCGGCCCGGCGGCGGCGCACGCACGAGAGGGATGGGGCTAAGCCTCCGGCTGGCGGAACGGCTTTTCCCCGACCTCCTGAAGGGTGGTACGTCGCGGGCTCCTGGGGCCGAGTTGTCGGGCCGTCAGCGCGCGACGACCTCAGTGAGGTTCCCCTAGCCCGGGCGGCTGAAAGGCGCTCGTACTCTTCGGGAATAACGGTCATCTCAACCCGGTTGAGATCCTCCATCTTTACTTCCGATCAGGCAAAGTGCTCTCCTTCTAGCGCCAAATTTGATCCTGTCGCGAAGCGAGGTGGAAGTCCCATGGGTCGAATGGTCCTCCGAGTGGCACAAGCGGCTGAGGTGGCATCGACCTGGTCCCAACCTGGCTCCGGCCTGCAAGACAGCGACCGTTAGCAAACCCGCCGAGAAGTTTCCCCGGCAAGGCACTCTGACGGTCAAGTCAATATCCGTAGGAAAAAGATAGTAGAGCCAATGGAAATGCGGTAGTAGAGAGAGCTCGCGCGCATACCTGCGGAATAAGGAGTGGAGAGCTTATATAGTCGGGGGAGCTGACAACCCCTTGTCCGTGTTGACGAGACAGGGGTGTGGCGACTGTCAGCTCGTATGAGAGCACCTGAAGGTACCGCGGCGTGACGCGGGGTGCTGAGGCAGTACGATGGTACTGAATGGGCGAACTGACCGCGAGGTGTGTCAAGCATAGGTAAGGTGTGTAGTACCCCGACATCAAGGTCGTACTCTGGATATAATGACATAGGGGGCGTAGGACGAGATAGTCCGTAACCCGAGCGCTGACCGGCAGGTCCGAGTGTCAAGGACCGGGTCGGGTAATGGCCAGGGAGCGTGGGCCGCCACGCATCCGCCTGGGAGAGTTGAGGTGCAGGATACGCCCTGAATCGGAGGTTTGTTGGGTTATGTCTGGCTACCTCTGCTGGATATCCGATTCATGTGGTGCTAGGGGAGCGTGGGTCGTCATGCGTCCGACTGGCTCGTCCGACCCCGATCTGGATCGGGGCAGGGGTCAAGGCGCACGAGCCAGGAGGAACTTGGGGCCAACCTGACTGACCCTACTCGTTGCTGGCTGGATAGCGCCCCGGGGAGCTTCCTGGCTCAGGGACCCCCCGGGTGAGGTCTTGGCCGGTCCACCTACTAGACCTTCATGGCGCCAGACTGGCTGGCTGAGCGGGCCATACTACCCGTAGACAAGACTAGGATCAAACTTCACAACGGAGAGAAATTAAACAAGCTACGGTAGACCAATGTAGCTTGTGCCTTCATGATCCTCTCCATGTTCGCAGTCCATCCATATTCCCCGGTGACTAAACAACAGGGTGAGTCGACCACGCGATCAGAAACAACCACCTTCTCGACCTTGTCACCCAATACTTGCTTGATGACCTTGGAGAGGCCTTCGAATTTCTCCTCCAGCACTTCCTGTTCCTTCTTCTCATCCTCGCTAGCAATCATCCAGCTTCAGTCCCTCCTTCATTCGCGTACGTAACATAGTCCTTGAGACTTGTGAGCTCGTCGCCGCTCTTGGTAGAGTGGAACCTCAACAATTCAAAAATTTTAGCTCTATTCTCAGATCTTCATGGATGCGAGATTCATATTTTTGGATAATGCGTCGTAGAACTTGCTGAATCTTCCTTATTCTCCGCGGTCACGTTTAGTTCAAATTATCATATAAACTTTTGATTATTAAATTATCACATAATTAAGATTATGAAAAATAAAATATAATTTAATATTGTTTGGTTTAATTTAGATAATCATATACAATCTTATTTATTCGAAGATAATAATATATAATGATTGGATTGAACACTCCATGGTTGACACGTGGATTGAAGAAGCTATGTGGCAAGATCCATCGAGTCTGAACGACTCTCTCTCTTCGACACCTGAGACCCCCTCGGAAGGTAGACTCCTGAGACTGCCTCGGGCAGGCTTACTCTTCTTTTTTTTTATTTACAAGGGGTATCCAGGCTTGCGCCCGGCTAATCCATTTGACTGACCAGCCTTGCCCCACGGCGTTCAATAAGAGTCCCCACCGATCAACGAGTGTAAATCGCGGGACAGAGATATATGCTTGAGATCACCCCAGAAAGACATATGCCCGAGATCACCTTGGGAGGTCAGGTCCCCGAGATCACCTTGGTAAGACAGACGTCTGGGACCCTCCTGGGCTAAAGGACCCCGAGATCACCTCGGGATAGCGGAGCCCAAGGATCGTCCTATCCGATAACCCCATCTCAAGTAACCATCCCTTTTTTTACGGATCTACGGATAATTACTACTAATAATTATGGGATAATCATGACCCATAATATGCAGTCATTAAAGTCCTAATTATCGCAACGACCTGGATTTAATTACTGCAAGGACCGTTACAAGGATTATCCAGTAACCGACAATTGAGTGGACATGGAGAAGAACGTGGGGACACATGTGACCGCCGCCTCAGGTATAAAAGATACTCCAACCCCCAGGTAAAGGGGTTACACTCATCTTACTCATACTTCTCCTTAGTTCTTTTTCTCTCAGAGACTCTCGTACTGACTTGAGCGTCGGAATGGGCTCCGCCGGACAATCTCCGGTGTGTTCACATTAATACTCGTGTTAATCTCGCAGGGTAGGAGTTCTTCCCCTCTCATCATCATCCTTGTGGGCTGAACTCTGGGGATTGACTGTCTACGTCGATTCCTTCCGGAACAAGTTTGGTGCCGTCTGTGGGAATTTAAATCAAAGCACCAGAAGGAACACAGTGATGGCGGAACCAGAAGAACAACCCATCACGTTGACTAAGGAGGAGCTAGATCGATTGATTGCTAACGCTGTTAAGGGTGCGCTCGAACAAAACCAGATTGAGTAAGCCGCAACGTGTCGAGTGGCTTCGGGGCAAGTAGAGATCCCCAGAATCTCCACTTAGCACCACCACCACCACCACCGAAGATCTGTCTCACCACCTATGGGGCATGTGGTGATACCTCCAGCGTACCGGTGAGAGTCCCTAGTAGATTTGTAGAAAATTAATTAACTCCGCCGTCTCTAACGTTCTACGACAAGAAGAAGAAGGGGGGAAGGGGGAAGGACCTAAGAACTTCCAGAAGACACCCTCCACCCCTTTCTCACTTGCCATCGTAGAGGATCCCACGCCGAAGTAGTCTCGTGGTCCTGCGATTGTCGACTACGATGGAAAGACAGATCTGGAAGATCATGTCTACAAGTTCGAGAACGCGACACTTTTGCACCAGTATACTGGTGGTGTAAAGTGCCGGGTATTCTTGAACACCCTATCAGGGGCTGCCCAGCGATGGTTCCAGAGGCTACCTCAGGGTTCTATCAACTCCTTCCAGGAGTTTAGAACTGCCTTCCTCCACCATTTTGCCAGCAGCCATCGCTATATGAAGATGACATTAAATTTATTCGCCCTCAAGCAGAAGTGAAGGAACCGCTCAAGGATTACATCTAGCGGTTCAACCGAGTGGCGCAGGATGTGCCAACCGCGACATCAAAGATCCTCGTCAGTGCCTGCACCCAAGGGCTCTTTGAAGGGGATTTCTTCCGATCTTTGGTGAAGAAACCAACTACCAGCTTCGATGATTTGCTAGGGCATTCTGTCAAGCACGCCAACATTGAAGAAGTGCAACATGCCCACTGCAAGGAACTAGCCGGGATCCCTGCTCAAACCGTTGTACGGTCAGAGAGGAGGGAACCTCCGGCTCCAGCCCAGGGATAAGATCTTCGCCTAGGGAAAGACCAGTGGGCTGGTAAGTGAAAGCTAGTAGAGACAGTTGACACCCAGCAGTCAGAGCCGCTGATGAGGTACTGCGACTTCCATGGCAGTACGATGCACTCCACCGAGGAATGTCATGCCCTGAAGAAAAAATTGAATGAGGAAGCAGACCCCAAAGCTCGGAGGAAGTGGAAGAAGACCGGGTATCGCCGGAGGTCCCCTCGGTGGAGCTTTTCTCCTCGTAAACGACCGTCGGGAGAGAACGAAGCCCGACATCGATCTCGGTCGCGTTTGAGGGGGAGGAGTCGAGAGGTTGCACCCCGTCGGTCTCCCTCATTGGAACGAGACCCCAAGAAGGGCAAGGCCCCTGCACGTGGTCCGCCTTCCGGCCACGTGGAGGTGATCTCGGGAGGACCTACCGGAGGAGATTCCCACCAGGCAAGGAAGGCTCACACCCGTCGACTGGAGAACTACACCATCAGGATGAGCCGGAGCCAGCATCATGACCCTACAATCTCCTTCGGCCCTAAGGACTTGGAGGACATAGAAGCTCCCCACGAAAAAGCCCTGGTAATTATTGCACGCATTGCAAATTATAAGGTTAAGCGTATCTTCGTGGATACAGATAGGTCCGTGAACATCTTGTACAAGGTTGCCCTAGATCAAATGCAGATTGACGAGGATGAACAGCATTCGGTTTTAACTCCGCTCTTCGGCTTCACCGGTTACTGAGTACAGCCGATAGGGTAAATTACCCTATCGTTGTCGTTGGGTGGTGACACGTTGGAGAGGACAAGGAGGACTCCCTTCCGGGTCGTTGATGCTCCCTCATCCTACAACGCCATCTTGGGGCGCCCGACACTCAACACATTCTAGGCGGTGGCCTCGGTCTACCAACAGAAGATCAAGTTTTCGGTAGGCGATTAGGTGGTCGTGGTTAAGGGAGACCAGCTAGTGTCTCGATGATGCTACAGTGAGGAAGTTAGATCGGAGTCCCATAAGAATTCGAAGTCTCACGAAGCTCTATAAATTGATCTCGCCGACCCACGAGAGGAGGAAGAACCCAAAGAAGAATGGAGGGAGGTCGGGAGCGAGGAGGTTTAGATCCACCCTTAACAGACGGGGAGAGTTACATGGATTGTCACCGACCTTGTACTGGAGCTGATAAGTCGTCTGATCGACTGCCTGCAGAGCCATCGAGATGTATTCGCCTGGGCTACCAAGGAAATCAAAGGAGTCCCCCCAGCTCTAGCCATGCATCACTTGCATGTGATCCCTGGAGCGCAGCCGATGAAACAGAGGCGAAGGAATTTTGCACCCGAGCAGGACAAGGCTATCAGGGAAGAAGTCAGCAAGCTGTTAAGAGCCGGGCACATAAGAGAAGTTCAATTCCTGGTCTGGTTAGCTAATGTAGTCCTTGTCCCTAAGCCAGGGGTAAATGGCGGGTCTGTATTGATTTTCGAGATTTGAATAAAGTCTACCCTAAGGATTGTTACCCCTTGCCTCGGATAGACCGGTTAGTAGATTCTACAGCCGGTTGTGATTTCATTTCGATATTGGATGTTTATCAAGGCTACCATCAAGTTCCCCTCGCTCCCAAAGACTAGGAGAAAATCAGCTTTGTGACAATAGATGACACATATTGTCATAATGTCATGCCTTTCAGATTGTGCAACGTTGTGACAACTTACCAGAGGATGATGGACAAGGTCTTCAGGTATCAGATTGGGAGGAACATCGAAGTATACATGGACAATATCCTGGTCGAGACCGATAAGGGAAAGGACATGATAGCCGACTTAGAAGAAATGTTCGCCACCCTAAGGGCTAACAAGCTGAAGTTGAACCCTGCCAAGTGCCTGTTCAGGGTGAAGAGTGGTCGGTTCTTGGGATACATAGTGACGGAGAGGGGAATCGAGGCTAATTCAGAAAAAGTAAGGGATATTCTGGATATGTCATCCCCTCGCAACTTTAAGGAAGTACAACGGCCGAATGGTAGAATTACGGCTTTGTCCAGGTTCATCTCCAAGTCTGGAGACAGGACCCTACCATTCTTCAAGATTCTGAGAAAAATAGTCAAGTTCGACTGGGATGACCAGTGTGAGAAGGCATTTGCCGATCTAAAGACCTATCTCGTCGAACTACCCATCCTCTACAAGCCAGTGGAGGGGGACATTATTTATCTACCTATTTGCAGCTGAACAAGCAGTGGGCTCTGTGCTCGTCCGAGAAGGAGGCATGGTGCAATATCTCATCTACTTCTTCGGACATCACCTGAAGGATGCCGAGACGCGATTCACTACCATGGAGAAGCTGGCATATGCTTTAGTCTTAATGGCCCGAAGGCTAAGGCCATACTTCTTAGTAAATCCTATCGTGGTTCTCACCAACAACCCGCTCAGACGGGTCCTCGCTAATCCCGAAGCTTCAGGTTGACTGATCAAATGGACGATAGAGCTAAGCGAATACGGGATTGAGTACCAGCCTCGTACCGTTATCAATGTACAAGCTCTCTCGGATTTCATGCTCGAGACTATCCCAGAGCCCGAGGCCGAGGGAGTCTGGAAGATCTATGTGGACGGGGTCTTCCAACAGCAGGCATAGTGGAGTTGGAGTGTTAATGGTCTCCCCTGAGGGGATACATTACATTTATCTATTCGACTTCACTTCAAAGTCACCAACAATGAAGCTGAATACGAGGCAATCCTAGCAGGCCTGCAAACAACCAAGCATGTGGGAGCTACTCGGGTCGTTGTATATTCGGACTCTCAGCTTGTGGCACAACAAATAAAGGATGACTTCGAAGTAAGGTGTGAACGCCTGCAGAGGTATGTGACCCTCTCTGAGAAGCTAAAAGCTTCTTTCATGAAGGTTATCTTGCAAAAGATCTCCCGGACAGACAATGTCAAGGCAGATGAGCTAGCCAGGTTGGCTAGCTCCATCTCGACCTGGAAGCTAGATGAACCTAGTGTCCCGGAAGAGACTGTAGCTCAGATTGGAGAAGAGGCGGAAGGCAACGCTGTAGCCGATTGGAGAGATCCATATGTGGAGTTCCTACGCAACGGGAACACTCCAAGGATGGATCAAGGAATCCAATTATTCCGTCGCCAGACTGCCAGATTCACATTGGTCAGAGATCAACTATATAGGAGGGCCTTCGCCCGACCACTCCTCAAATGTGTCGGGCCAGAGGAAGCCGACTATGTGATGCGAGAAGTACATGAAAGCATTTGCGGAAGCCACATTGGGGGAAGGTCTCTGTCTAGGAAAATTATCTTGGCAGGGTACTTTTGGCCCACTTTGCAGGCCGACGCTCTCAAGTTCGTGGTCGGATGTGAGACCTGCCAGAGACATCAGCATGTGACTCATCGATCGACTGAGCCCCTGCAAGTCTCCACAGTGTCCTGGCCATTCGATCAGTGGGGAATAGTCATTATAGGCCCATTTCCCATTAGACCTTAGCAAAAGAAGTTCCTACTAGTTCTCGTGGACTATTTTTTCAAATGGGTGGAAGCTGAGCCTCTGGCACACATCACGGAGGTCAAGGTGATGAAGATCCTATGGAGGGATATTCTCTACAAATATGACATCCCTCACAAGCTGGTGTCGGATAATGGAAGGCAGTTTGCCGGGCGCAAACTTAAAGAATGGTGTGTGGGGCTAGGCATTCACCAAGCCTTCACGTCGGTCGCGTACCCTTAGGGCAATGGCCAAGCTGAGGTCGTTAACCGGGAAATCCTCAGAGGACTCAAGATAAAACTAGATTACGTTGGAGGCAGCTTGGTTGAGGAGCTCCCCAGCTGTTGGGTATGGCTTGGCGGGTTTCCCTAGCAAAGACTGGGTCGTCCTTGAGAGACCTCTCCATGTCTATGGATTAAAAATTAATCCGAATGGAGACCCGTCTCTCAACAACCATCTCGTCATCGTATCGTTCGGTACAAATTACAACTTGGTCAATCACAAAGATCGAACCTTGTAATTCTCCTAACCAAACGACCGCGGAAAAGACGACGAGTGGATCACCAGTTTTCGTGTTTATTATCGGGGTCCATAATACGATTAATTATTACAATTAATTATCAAATAATTAACACGATAATAATTAATCAACCACATAAAATGACGAGACAAAATCAAAAGAACAAAAGGAGCCAAGGAAGAATTATACCTTCCTTTACCTTACGATCTTCTACCATATGACCCTCCCCTCTTGGACGTCATATGGGTGACGATCTACCAAGAACCGAAAGCCACTAAGAACACCTTGATTTTCCTCTATTTCTTATGCTAACCACAAGGAGAAATCTCTCCTTGTTTGCACAACCCTAATCCTTTCTCCAACCCACCACCAACCAAGGAGAAAGAGTCCTCCAAGAGCTACCGCCGGCGATGGGAAGAGCCCCATCTGCTGCCGCCGGCCATGGAGCAACCTCCTTCCTTTCTTTCTCCAACCCACCACCGGCCAAGGAGAGAGAGACCACCAAGAGCTGCCGCCGGCGATGGGAAGAGCCCCATCTGCTGCCGCAGGCCATGGAGCAACCTCCTTCCTTGCCGTCACCAGCGACCAAGGAGAGACCGATCTCCTTGATCTGCTGCCGGCCGAAGAAAAGACCCCAGCTGCCACTGCCGGCCTTGGAGCAAGCTTTCTTCCCTGCCACCGCCGCCGACCAAGGAGAAGATAATCTCCTTGATCTGTCGTCGACCAGGGAGAGAAACCTAGCAGCTACCACCAGCCAAGGAGCAAGAGTTCTTCCCTACTACCGCCGCCGGCCAAGGAGAGAGGTTATTCTCAAGATCTGCGGTTGACGATGGAGAAAGTCTCTCCGCCCACTGCCGCCGCCCATGGATCAGCCTCCTTCCCTGATGTCGTCGGCCAAGGGAAGCAACTTCACTAAGGTCTACCACCGGATGATGAGAGGGCCTTCTTCTCCTTCTTTCCCGCCGGCCATGCCCTAAGGGAGGAGAAGAAAGGTATGCCCTAGGAGAGAGGAAGTGAGAGGAAGAATGAGAGAGAGAGAGAGGAGGAAAATAATCCATTAGGTCTCGGTTTCATGACTCCTATGGGTTATTTATAGAGCTACGATAGGGACCATGAGGAGGAGTTGGATCTTAGCCTACTAATGGATCCAAACCCGATCCATTAATAAAGATCCATTCCACTAAAGGATCTCTATTGAATTACCTCACCAACCCATATTTACATATGGGCTTCACCTATTATAAGTCATCTATCCCCCGTGTTTAAGATATCGAATGTCCGTCGATTAATTTAAATTACCGACAATTTTAATTAATCGACTTCTGGCTTCTTGACTAGTACCACTAACCTTATCATCATGTTGGATCAAATCCACCTGCAGGGTTTAATATGATGATCCTTATGAGCTCATCAAGGGGCATCATCATTCCGACTCACCAGGACATGGATTCCGTTAATAATCAATGACACACCATATAATTAATATTATTTTCCAACTTACCGGGCCTATTGATTTAATAGAATAAATCTCGTCCATTGGTAAATCAAAAAAAATAATAATTAACTATATGTGCCCGTTATTATATCGGGATTTAGGGATTATACTCTATAATAAATCCGAGATCCAATCCAATTATTAAGTCAGTACAAATTGGATGATCTTTAGTTTTGGTCCTGCTCAATGCACACAAAACACACTAGTATAATTCTTTGGTCAATATAAACCCCACCTAATTACACTACAACCATCCCGATGGTTTGTCCAAATCCATCTCGGTTGTGAGCCTCTTACTTATATTATGCAAGAGACTGATAACATGATCTTCCGTGTGTCACCACACACCATGTTATCTACAGTGCACAATATTGGACTTTTATGCATATACTAATGTAAACACGCATCTAGTGTTATTGTGATTTTTTTTCAAAATATAGATGATCATACAGAAAAGACAAGACTTTTAGTATACATCCTAACAATCTCCCACTTATACTCAAAGACTTTGCTGTCCTCAAAATGTCATACATCTGACTCCCTGATCCTCCACATGCCTAAAGCTCTCGTTGTAAAGGTCTCAGTGAAAAAGTTCTCTCAAATTGACCTCTGATGTAATCTAGGCAACAACAGCTTTTCCTCTCCTAGGTGGTACTTGCGCTCTATGTGTTTACTCGTCTTATGGACTCGTGATTCCTTTTGAGTTTGCTACTGCACCATTATTATCACAACATAATGTGATAGCTCTAAGCAAACCAGGAATCACATTGAAGTCCATCTTGAGGTTCCTGAAGCATGTAGCTTTCTTGACTGTCTAAGAGACTGTCATCCATCCAGCTTCTATGGTGGAGTCCATCACGCAGCTGCTGCGTGACACTCTCCCATACAATGGTTCTACCTCCTAAAAGTAAACACAAAACCCCGAGGAATACTTATATTTGCCCCTATCCGACTGGAAGTCTGTATCCGTATAACCCATAGTCGATTGGTTTGCTCGGTAAACCAGCATATAATCCTTACTCCTTCTTAGACACTAATATATGCTTTTACCGCAATCCAATTTTCTTGATCTGGGTTACTCTGATATTTGTTAATCATGCCCATGGCAAAGCAGATATCCAGTCTTGTTTTTAGCATACACGATACTTTCTATAGCCGACGCTAAAGGAACCGCTATTACCTGCTCTATCTCCTTTAATGTTCTAAACACATCTCCTTAGATAGAATAGCTCCACAGTTGAAAAGTATAAAGCATTTATTACTCGAGAAACTCATTCATTAATTTATCATCACACTAAACCTCGAAGATGATACGGATCGGTTAGAGATCAATCAAAATCCCATATTAAAATTTATAATTATAAAATAGAATTTATTAACAAATTAAGTAGAATTTTTCAAATAAAAGATAGAGTTAAATGCCTTGTCAATTCAAAAAAAATCATCAATCAAAGACCAAATAGAAAACCCAGTTAATTTGGTTATAAATGATAGTTATAATAATTTTATGATGATTTTAATTTGTTAAAGCAATGTTAATCAAGTTTAAGTAATAAATAATTGGCCGGTAAGAAATTTACATTCAGAATTAATTCTGAATTTTAAAAAATATTTTAAAAGCTTTTTTCCCCATGCTCCTCGTATAGTGTGTGGGGATTTATTGTTTGATGATTTTGATTTTCTTATATAAAATAGAGCTCCATCAACAAGCTTACCCAAACCAAAGAATAAACGAGATAATAAGAATAAACGAGAAAAATGTGTGGTTTTTTTTTTTAATAAATGAAATTGGAAAAACCTCGTTAATAAAGAATAAACAAGATAAACATATACTTTTCTAAAAAATACTGTTGCGGACCAACACGTGCAAGCCTGTGTGGATTTGAAGCGTCTAAATTGAATCAGACATCTCGAATTAAATAGAGACACTTATATTCAAATTCAATCGCCTAAATTTAAATCGATTGACCAATATTTTTTATATTATTTTTCAAAAAATATTATATATATATATTTTTTAAATTTTAAATTTTAAGAATTAGATTAGAATGGATTAAGATAATAAAAATTTTATTCTAGGATTCAATCTGCATTGTGAATTATAACAGTGAAAATAAAAAAAATTTAAATGAATATCTTTTATATATATTTAACTTTTCAAATTTAAAGATTAGATTATAATGAAATTTCAATATTATTTAAACTTAATTAGCATTGCATAAAAAAAATCAAAATCATCATAAAATTATTATAAAAATAATGTATTAATATTATAACAATCATTTAGTAACGACTACAAGAGAGTATAACTATTAAATGGCGATTACAACAAATTTTAGGTAACTTTAAATATGTTAAGATTAATTTTAATTAAATTAAAATAAGTTAATAATTTTTCATATAAAATTCTATGTAATATATTATGTTTTATAAGTTAAACCTATTTATTTTAAATCTGTCACATTAGTTACGAAATAACTACTATTTTGACTTTTTAAAAACTAGGGACATCCTTTTAATGTTTTTAATAATTAGGAGCGTTCTTTTAATTTTGGATCAAAAATAAATACATCATCAAGAAATTAAAAAAATAATATATTGAGATAAAAACATTAAACCTAATAAGTTTTGAGCTTAATAGAAAACAACATTAAAAATGAGGGACAAGAATGAAAAATAAATACTAAAAGCGACATGAGACGATTAATCATCTGAATCTATAAAATGCCAAAGCACCCGAGGACGACAAACTTAGCCTTATTCGCTCGAGATGATGATCTATCCGATGAACCAATTACATCGAGGCACAACTACCTAGCCTTAAGTAGTCGATACAATAAGATTCAAAATGCTAGCAACCATGATCCAAGGAGCATTAAACAAAAGCAGAAAAAAAAAAATTGAACAAATGAGGTGATATAGGTGAACTCTCTGGATGTTAAATTTTTTGATAGGACTATTTCCTGGTTGTGACAAATTAAAAATCTTAGAAAAATTAAAAATATTAGAACATAAGAATTATAAAAATTTAAAATCACAAGTAGATAACTTTAAAACATCCCTAAAGAAGTTCCCACAAAGGTCTAAATTAGTAGCCGAAAAGTGAACTTTAGCAAAACCCCTACTCGGTCGTTACTAAAGGTCAATCTAAAATAGAATTTAGGAGTTGACATTACTAGACAAGTAAAAAAATTTAGTAGAAAGAACAAGAACACCACTAACCAGTACTTCAGCTCCCTCTTGTCTTGTATCACATGTGAAATGCTTGCACTAGATCCAATAGATTACGGAGTGGAGTAGAATGAACAACAGAAAGACGATGAATCCAGAAATCAGATAATCTAGCAAAAAATGAATCGAAAGAGAAACCAAAGGATCATATCAGTAGCTCTGATGTCAGCCTCGGCAAATTTTTTCAGACAAGCAGAAACCCACAGGCCATCAACAGTGAAACAAACAATGGTACGAAGTTGCGCTGGCCGCTCGAAGGGTTCAGAGATGAAGGCGATGCACCAGGAGCCACGGATCTTGAAGCAGGAGGCAAAGGTGGCTCTACCACATCAGACAGAGTCAATGGTGGAATTGGCGATAAGGCTGGCGGCAACGAGCTTGGAGTCATTAGCGTTAAGAGTTGGCCAGCTTGAATAGGTTGCATGTAGTTTGGTGCATTACTTCCCAAGTTCCTACAGGAATTCCCTGTAGAATGTGTTGCCATTAGTATCAAATCATGAATCTGCACATTCAATCTTCTTATAGAACTCAATCTGTTTAGATTGTTTAGAGATGTTTTAACAAGCTATAAAAATGTAGAGAAATAAGAGGCACGAAACCGACTTAGAGACAATTCTGACTGCCTTTACTATATACCAGTCGATTATAGTGATTAGTGAAGTGAGATGTCAAAACTAGAGACGAAATCACGCAAAGAGAAATGGTTGAGACTAGAGTATACAGGAACCATACTTTTGTATCGACGAGCTGTCCCTGGGAAGTCCGTAATTATCCCATCCACTCCAGCTCCGACAACATATGCATTGATCTCAACAGTTGCATCTGAGAGGAAGTCCCACGGTTGCGATACAAACTCATTACGAAGCACGTACGCATACACATCGAGGCCTGCAGCCTGAAACTGAGCAACCAGACCAGTTTCACCTGTGGTGAACAGCTGGGTCGAAGGATATACAGATAGCTTGTCGAGGGCAACAGCATTGGCAAATGTCCTGATGTCCGCTACTGAGGAATTGACGGCGTCACGAATGGACTTATCAATTTGATAGACAAGCTTATAATTTGTTAGCTGCTTGAACTTCACTAGAACAGCACTGTCGGATGACTGAATCAAGACTTCTAAAGTAGTCTTGTTATAACCCGCATCGTTTAGGGCAGCAATGACTGAATCTACCACACTAAAACTTAATCGCTGAGCTATAAAAGCAGCATGCTGTACAAAAGAAAGCAAGTGCTAGTTAATGCTTGGGTCCTAGAAAGCATACTTGTTTCCGAATTGGTATTTTGGAACATATCTGTGATTTTTCAGCACTCACCTCTATCGAGATTAAGACCCCAGATAAAGGCTTGTCTCTTGCAAATGTTAGAAAATCAGCTAATGACAAGAAAGCTCCACTATTTTTGTATCGCGGATTCCGCACCATACCATACACTGATAATGGCTGTGAAATTATTGCTGCAACATATAAAAGTAAATACTATTCACATTATACTGTCGGGAGAAAAGAAGTCCAGTGTGCCATTGTTGTATGTTGATTAAAAATAATAATAAGTGAAGTCAAAGAACAATTGAACTAAGATCAAAGGAACCATACTAACCTTGCTAAAATCAAATGTAAACATAGGAAAAAAGAAACAAAAAAGACAAGGAATTTGGAAGCATTCCAGGGGGCCTTACATGCCTTTTGGTTATAGTAAACTTTTAATAGCTGCATAAATATAAGCCAGATTTAGTATAACTAGAAAATTCTTTGCTTGAATGGTAAGGCATACCCTCTCAGTACAGGTCATTGATTATGCTGTCAGTAGTAGAATAATTATCAAATATCACGTTTATTCTTTTCTCATATAGAAGTCTATGAAAAGTTGCAGGGGAGTTGAATTTCTTGAAACTTGACAGCCAAACAATTTTACAATAGGAACTCAGAATTAGAATTATTGAGGTGTGAGAAAACATGTTCAAAGGGAGGGTAGCCAGGCCATTGGACACAACGACTTACAAGATTGATATGATAACAAAATCAGAAATCACAGAACAATGATCAAACAGATTGGGCCAAGCTCGGGATATAGAGCCCAAGTCCAGGTTTCCCAAAAACAATATGAGTGTCATCACTTATGGGAGATCAATGAGGAAGTCAATGGAGAATATATCAACTGCTAATGCTGCAAATGGGAAAGTCTATTAACACTCTTCCCTTTGACATAAAAAATCCAGACTTCACTATAGAAGATAAACCACTAAAGCATCTGACCCCCCAGACTAAGGAATCCTTTAACAAGCATGTAAAGGCCTTACTAGATATTGGCGTCATCAGACCAAGTAAGAGTCGACACCGAACAACAACCATAATAGTTAACTCGGGAACAACTGTGGATCCCAAGACTGGCCAGGAAATCAAAGGAAAGGAATGTATGGTATTCAATTATCGAAGGCTCAATGACATTACTAACAAGGACTAGTACAGCTTACCAGGTATTAATACCATTCTTAAAAAGGTAAGCAACAACAATATCTACTCCAAATTTGACTTAAAGTCAGGATTCCATCAAGTAGCCATGCACTCCGAGTCTATTGAATAGACAGCCTTTTGGGTTCCCGATGGGCTATATGAATGGTTAGTCATGCCGTTTGAACTAAAGAACGCTCTAGCAGTATTCCAAAGGAAGATGGATACGTGTTTCAAAGGTACTGAGCAATTCATGACAGTTTATATTGATGACATCCTTGTGTTCTCAAAAAATGAAGCAGAGCATGAGAAGCACCTCCGGGTAATGCTCGAAATATGCAAAAAGAATGGGCTAGTACTTAGCCTATCAAAAATAAAGATAGCAGTCAAGGAAATTGAATTTCTTGGGGCTATTCTTGGTAACAGAAGAATAAAATTACAACCTCACATTATTAAGAAGATTATTCAATTCAACGAAGAAGATCTCACCACCAAGAAAGACTTAAGATCATGGCTTGGTATTCTCAACTATGCAAGGAATCATATCCCGAACCTGGGAAAATTATTAAGTCCTCTTTATGCCAAGACTAGTAGCACTGGTGAGAAAAGAATGAATCAGCAAGACTGGGAGTTAGTAAAACTCATCAAAGACAAAGTCCAACAACTTCCCGATCTTGAAGTCCCTCCAGAAAACTGTTTCATCATCCTAGAAGTAGACGGATGCATGAGTGGATGGGGTGGGATCTACAAGTGGAAAACTCGGAAGAATGACCCAAGGTCTATCGAGAAAATATGTGCATATGCCAGTGGGAGGTTTTGCCCTATCAAGTCTACCATTGATGCTGAAATCCACGCAGTAATGGGCTTAAAAATCTACTACTTAGACAAGAAAGAGCTTATCATTCGAACAGACTGTCAAGCCATCATAAGCTTTTTCAACAAGTCAGCCGAAAATAAACCCTCCAGAGTGTGTTGGATGGCCTTTGTCGACTATATTACTAGCAGTGGTCTAGAAGTCATCTTTGAGCACATAGAAGGCAAGAACAACCAACTTGCGGATTCTTTATCATGACTAATATCTGTTGTTATTTGGTCAGGATGGAGGGGAGAATTTCTAGACCAACTTCACATGATAGCAGGGGCAACTCAGGAACTCAAGGAGAAGTCCAACCCAAAAGTAGAAGCCCATCTCCATCAATTAATAATGAGGACTGCGTCCAACTTTACAAATCCACCGTTGAAGCCATCAACCAGGCCACAAAGTCTGGACTCAACTTGGGCAAGTTACAGGACGCAGAAAGAAAGTTGGGCCAACTCCAAAGAGACGCAGCCCAGCAGGCAATCAAGGCCCTACAACAGTATAGGGAAATACATGCCATCAAGCTCCAGGAGTATAGACGACGGAGCACCAAGAGAAACTGGCATGGAGAATGTCTCCCAGCTATCCAGCAGCAGGATGACCAGCTGGAGCAAGCACTACGCCTTGTTAGGGACACAGCGCTAAGGACACCGTCCTTTAGCATCTAATGCGGGCGTGGTGGACCCAGAAAATCCAAAGCACAAAATAAAGAAGATGCGGACGTCAAATCCAAATCTATTTTCAGTGATCTATCGGTGCATTATTGTACCAGCAGAATCTACTTTGTAAATATTTGTAGCTTTTTGCGTTGGCAAGCACTAACTTTGGATTGAGCCCCGGGGAGCCGTCCAAAGAAAGTCTAGTTGGGGGTAGCTATAAAGGAAAGAAGATAAGGATGCGATGGGACCAAAAGCAGGCACCCGATCCTTACTTCCCCTCCTATATAAACCCTCAACTACCTCTTGCAAATTCATTCAGAAGTTCTCTGAGAATTTACTTGAGGATTAAGGGTGCTTAGCAAATCCTTGTAAGTCCTTTGTTTTCCTACTTTCCAAGCTATTCAAATAAAATCTGTACATTTTCTAATTCCTTTGTACTTATATTTTTATTCGAGCACTTAATCCGCCGAATAAAGATATAAGTACAAAGGAACTAGAAAATGTACAGATTTTATTTGAATAGCTTGGAAAGCAGGAAAACAAAGGACTTACAAGGATTTGCTAAGTACTCTTAATCCTCAAGTAAATTCTCAGAGAACTTCTGAATGAATTTGCAAGAGGTAGTTAAGGGTTTATATAGGAGGGGAAGTAAGGATCGGGTGCCTGCTTTTGGTCCCATCGCATCCTTATCTTCTTTCCTTTATGGCTACCCCCAACTAGACTTTCTTTGGACGGCTCCCCGGGGCTCAATCCAAAGTTAGTGCTTGCCAACGCAAAAAGCTACAATTATTTACAAAGTAGATTCTGCTAGTACAATAATGCACCGATAGATCACTGAAAATAGATTTGGATTTGACGTCCGCATCTTCTTTATTTTGTGCTTTGGATTTTCTGGGTCCACCACGCCCGCATTAGATGCTAAAGGACGGTGTCCTTAGCGCTGTGTCCCTAACAAGGCGTAGTGCTTGCTCCAGCTGCTCATCCTGCTGCTAGACAGCTGGGAGCCATTCTCCATGCCAGTTTCTTTTGGTGCTCCGTCGTCTATACTCCTGGAGCTTGATGGCATGTATTTCCCTATACTGTTGTAGGGCCTTGATTGCCTGTTGGGCTGCGTCTCTTTGGAGTTGGCCCAGCTTTCTTTTTGCATCCTGTAACTTGTCCAAGTTGAGTCCAGACTTTGTGGCCTGGTTGATGGCTTCAACAGTGGATTTGTAAAGTTGGACACGGTCTTCATTATCAATTGATGGAGATGGGCTTCGACTTTTAGGTTGGGCTTCTCCTTGAGTTCCTGAGTTGCCCCTACTATCATGTGAAGTTGGTCCAGAAATTCTTCCCTCCATCCCGACCAAATAACAACGGATATTAGTCGTGATAAGGAATCCGCAAGTTGGTTGTTCTTGCCTTCTATGTGCTCAAAGGTGATTTCTAGCCCACTGCCAGTAACATAGTCGACAAAGGTCATCCAATGCACTCTGGAGGGTTTATTTTGGGCTGACTTGTTGAAAAAACTTATGATGGCTTGACAGTCTGTTCGAATGATAAACTCTTTCTTGTCTAAGTAGTAGATTTTTAAGCCTTCCATAGTCTTCATTACTGCGTGGATTTCAGCATCGATGGTAGACTTGATAGGGCAAAACCTCCCACTGGCATATGCACATATTTTCTCGGTAGACCTTGGCTCATTCTTCCGAGTTTTCCATTTGCAAATCCCGCCCCATCCACTCATGCATCCGTCTACTTCTAGGATGATGAAACAGTTTTCTGGAGGGACTTCAAGATCGGAAAGTTGTTGGACTTTGTCTTTGATGAGTTTTACTAACTCCCAGTCTTGCTGATTTATTCTTTTCTCACCAGTGCTACTAGTCTTGGCATAAAAAAGACTTAATAATTTTCCCAGGTTCGAGATATGATTCCTTGCATAGTTGAGAATACCAAGCCATCACCTTAAGCCTTTCTTGGTGGTGAGATCTTCTTCGTTGAACTGAATAATCTTCTTAATAATGTGAGGCTGTAATTTTATTCTTCTGTTACCAAGAATAGCCCCAAGAAATTCAATCTCCTTGACTGCTATCTTTATTTTTGACCATTCTTTTTGCATATTTCGAGCATTACCCGGAGGTGCTTCTCATGCTCTGCTTCATTTTTTGAGAACACAAGGATGTCATCAATATAAACTGTCATGAATTGCTCAGTACCTTTGAAACAGGTATTCATCTTCCTTTGGAATACTGTTGGAGCGTTCTTTAGTCCAAACGGCATGACTAACCATTCATATAGCCCATCGGGAACCCAAAAGGCTGTACATTCAACAAACTCAGGGTGCATGGCTACTTGATGGAATCCTGACTTTAAGTCAAATTTGGAGTAAATATTGTTGTTGCTTACCTTTTTAAGAATGGTATTAATACCTGGTAAGCTGTATTGGTCCTTGTTAGTAATGTTATTGAGCCTTCGATAATTGAATACCATACGTTCCTTTCCTTTGATTTCCTGGCCAGCCTTGGGATCCACAGTTGTTCCCGAGTTAACTATTATGGCTGTTGTTCGGTGTTGACTCTTACTTGGTCTGATGACGCCGATATCTAGTAAGGCCTTTACATGCTTGTTAAAGGATTCCTTAGTCTGGGGGGTCAGATGCTTTAGTGGTTTGTCTTCTATAGTGAAGTCTGGATTTTTTATGTTAAGCTGGCAAACGACTTTGTTTTGGCTCCAATGCTTGAGCGGGTCTTCACCAATATATCCTTGCGCTTTGAGTTCTGCCAGAATACCACTAAATTTTTCTTGGAATTGCTATTGAGTAGTCCCAATGGAGTCATAGACTAACTCTTGTATCTAGATGTAATCTTCCTCTTCCAGATCCAATTCTTCTATAGCAGTTGCTGCAAATACAAAGGGAAGAGTGTTGATAGTTGTCAAATTCTTGTAAAATGTTACCGTGTTTCCTTCAATTCTAACTCCTCCTTGCATAGCTCTTATGAAGTTGCAGCCAATAATCATCTGAATGTTTTCCCCAAGCTTCATGGGAAAAGAATATGTATAGGGAATCCTAAAAGTGTTTTCCCCTATTATCATCTTTCCTCCCTTCAACTTTCTTTTTGCTGTTGTTTTTGAAGTTATACCACTAAAATGTACTAGGAAGCGGTTCTCTTCAAGTGTTGCTTCTGGTGCAGAACCTTGATCAATGCAGCAAGTGGTTTCTCCTGTGTCTAGAATGGTGTTTACTTGGAAGGCAGGAACGTTAGGAATTTCAAATCTCACTTTTAAATTGAATAACATATTTTTAGCCTTTTTGGAGGGGGATGGTGTTATCTTTGTAGTTTCCAGTGATAAGACCTTTTGAGTCTCAGCTATTAGGAGCACATTCAAATCTTCTTCAAATTCTTGAGCCTTTTTCTGTAAATCTTCCTGTTCAACTCTAGGCAGTCATTTTCCAGCGTTTCCTCTTCTAATTTTCTGTACTTGGCTTCCCAGTTTTTGACCTCTTGCTTAAGCTTCATATTTTCTTCTGCTAACTCTACTACTTGCTTTATGATCAAGGCTTCCTCGTCTCGCTTTGTTTGCTGGGATTCTATTTCTGCCTTGAGTCACTTTATTTCTGCTTCACAGAAAGTGATATAATCCTGTTGTTATTTTAAGAGGTCTCTAGGATTATACCTGATTGGTGTAGATTGCGCCACCGGAGTTCGTTTGTCAAAACAATATATGTTGCACATCCCACAAACTGTGATTTTGCAGATAGGGCAATGTCTTCTATGTCTCTTTTGACTTTCCCGTTTGCAGCATTGGCAGTTGATATATTCTCCATTGACTTCCTCATTGATCTCCCATAAGTGATAGCGCTCATATTGTTTTTGGGAAACCTGGACTTGGGCTCTATATCCAGAGCTTGGCCAAATCCACCAAGATCGGCCTTCTTCTCTAAGCATATATATATATATATATATATATGTTCAATGACTAGGGCATTTAACCCATTATGAAGATCTTCCATATTGTCTTCACCTTCCGAGATGCTATAAATAGCATCGCTTTGATCTTCACCTTCTTCCACAGAGACAATTTCGCAATCTTCCGAAAGGTTGAGTTGCTCAAACATGGCAACCTTTTTTACATTCCTCTTTTCATTAGGGCAGTCTCTTGCAAAATGCCCCTCTTCACCACAAAGAAAACATTTGCACTTTTTATTTCGCACCAAGTGCTTTTTCTTTTCAATCCGGGCATGAGATGAATGTGGCTTGCCTTTGTATGTTTTGGACCTCCGTACTCCATATTTCTTTCCTGGAGTCTTGTAATACCCAGGGATTGGAATATTACTGCGGAAAGTGAGATCCTTTAATGCTTGTTTAAAGGCAACATCTTTGCATTCGTTCTCCAAATATCTGTAAGGGAATAGTATCCTGGGAATAACTCCGATAGTGTTTCCTGGATATTTTTCTCCGAATGCTTTCTTGATCCTACTTCCCAAATCACCTGGCATTTTGGCTCATAATTTTTCAGATAATTCAGGGCTAGTGAATAGCCTTCCTGTTTTGGATGCCAGCTTCCAATAATCATTTAGGAAATTAATGATATCCTTCAGGTTGCTGCAGGATAAGTGTTCCATATCCTTATACGCCCCTGTATTATTGTGGAGCCTTGGTATGGATCCTCTAACATGAAAACCGTTCTTATTTGTGAAAGGATGTTCTGGGTTCCAGCTAATCCGTCTGTATTATTTAATAAATTCTGATATTCATCAGGAAATGACATTCTCCATTGAACCCAGGCTAATTTTTCAGCTTCTCCAAGGAGATTTTCAAAAAACTCTGCTTTACTTGCTGTATCTGTAAAGCCTTGGAGTGAGACCAGGTTTTGGGTGATAGATTCCCACCTCATGAAGACTTAGTCAAATCATCCCAATTCCGTGGGGATAACGAACATTGCTCCAGTTTGCTGAAATGCCGAGGGTAAATTCCATGATTCAGAATAATTTTTGGACTTGGATTTACCATTTCCCTGGTAGCCTTCAAAGGTAGGTTTTTGTCCTGATCCTTCCCCTATTTCTACCGCCAAGGGGTAATTAGGCGGTCCCATAGCTGTGTCCGTTGGGGGTCTATAAGTGGAGATGGCTGAGGATGAATATATTTGCTCCGTTAATTGAGCCAATTGGGGGTATTCTAATTCCCAATTTTCTTCCAATTCTTGACTAACAGCAATAATTTTGGGAGAAATGTAGGTTGGATATGGTAGCTCTTTCTCCCCACCATCTTCAACTGCGCGAAAAAAGTAAGAATTTAAAGCGGTCTGTAAGCTTTCTGCATCACAATCTGAGTTGTCTTGATTGAGAGCTGCAATGCATTCCTCTTCCTCCTCTTCCATTATAGATACTCTAAGGACCGGTGGACAGAGGGCCATGGCCGTGCCTCACCTGCATAGTTATCCCATAATGGTTGAGGGCTTGCAAGCTCCTTTCGCTTGGTTGATAACTGTGGTGTCGGTTCTTCTGATGGGCATAGGAATTTGATAATATTTGCCCAAGATTGGTCGTCAGATGGTTGACTAGTTGATGCCTCTGGCATTCCAATAGTGTTATACCAAGTTCTTGGATCATCAGAGCCCGTTGGTGAATTCTCCGAAGAGCCCAGTTGTGGGTCGATAAAGCTGGCTGCTACAGATTTTAGCCAAGTTGTGGCCATTTGCATTTGGATCTCTCCCACTTGCATTGATGTAGATCCAAAGCCTTTATATCCCCATTCCATTTCATCGAGGTCGTCTACTTCCTCAACTTCAGGTGTTGAAATATGCTCAAGAATGATTTGCGGTATACATTCATGTTTTTGCAAGAAAATATCTTGATTAGTTGTATTAAACGCTAAAATTTTAATTTCACCTCGATAGTCGCTGTCAATGACTCCTGCGCTGATAATAATTCCTTTTCTGAATGCCGCACCTGATCTTGGTGCAATTCTTTCATAAGTCCCATCAGGAACTCAGATGCTGAGCTCGGTTGATAAGAGAGATCTTTCATATGCAGGTATATCCTGTGCCCTGTTAATTGCCAGGTCATAGCCTGCTACTCCTTCAGTGGCTCTTTTTGGTAAAATGGCTGAGGGGAATAGTCTTTTGACCAATAACTTTTGTCCCTCAATTAGGACCGTTATGATGTGTGATCTTAACTCCTCATCAGTAGCCACCTCATCATCCCTGCTTCTGTAGGTGGGTCCTTGTGATGTTGGCGCAGCTCGATAGTTTGAGAAGCTTAAAGAAATTCTGCCATCTAGTAAATTGCTGCTGGATGCTTCTGATGGTTGCATGGGTATGTATACATTGGTGGGTCGGATAACCCAATTCATTCCTTGCAGCTGTTGTGTGGAATATCGTCGTCCTAGCAAGGCAATAATACCATGACTTGTTAGATAATCAACGACACCGTTTACCTCATAGGCGAAGGCCACATTCGGTGTGTTGGATAGCCGGCCAATCAATCCCTTGGTTATTAAAAGGTTTGCTTCATCGTTCTGCTATGTTTCATATCCTCTGGTGGCTATAGATAAATGAATATTTCTGAAGAAGTCGCCAATTGTCATCATTATGTCAGGGATGAGATATATTAATTGACTTCCCCTGGTTAAATCAACCTCCATGGTGGCGATTATAGATCTGTCGTCTTGCCACCTGTTATCTCTAAATAGGACGAGGGTTAAGGTGTCTTCCTCCTGTCGGTGAAGTATCTGTATTCGTACTTGGAGAACTCCCAGGTGTATGTACTGCATTCTGCTGCATTGTAGTTGAGTAAAACTTTCTCCTTGGATGAAAGTTCTATCTACTTGGTTGGTGTCAGTACATAAGATGGCTTCCTCAGATCTGTGCATATAGACGCAATGGTTGGCATCGTCGCGCCTAGAATGATAAAGTACTTCAGCAGGTGCTATAGCGTCTCTTTCTTGCATTGAGAGCCTTAATTGGGCTTGGGGGTGCAACTGTTGCTCTAGTGTATGCTGGGGCGCCGATCTCCCGAGTAATCTTTGTCCCACCCTTCTTGAGGTTTGCTGCATGTTGAACAGTCTTCTTTGGTTTCGTCTATACTCGCGAATTTGGTCCTCAACCAAAGGTGTAGAAGTACTGCCCTCCTGGATTGCTTGCGTCCTTGAGGTCATTTTGCAGCTTTGGCCTTTTCTTCCTTCAATATCTTCAAGGGGTCATTGAAGACTGACAACCTTCCTTTAGCTTCTTTGGGTCTCTCTCCTGGGCCAAGAGATAAGTTCGAAAGTTTAGTTATAAGGGATTCTGGTAACACAGATGTACCTCCTTCTCCCTTTCTTTGATGCTCAAGTATAGACTTCAAGTCAGCTTGTATCTCTTGTAAACTTTCAACTATTTGTGTTAGCAGCTGAATCTGGAGGTTGTTTTGTTTTATAATATCCGCTCCGTTGGCGATGGTATTGGGGTAGTCACTTGGTTTAATGAACCCTAGTGCTGGCGGCTCGAGAATCTCAGTGGCTTTTACGACTTCTTTATAAGAATTTATATTTTTGGAGAGTATATAGCTCATCCAAATATCTGCTTCTCAATTTTCGCCACAAACTGCTCCACCCTGTGCAACTTTTTGTCGAGGCTTGTAGTGAGTTTAAGAGCCTCCTCCTCAATAAGCTTTGTTGTTGTGAGATTTCTGCAATAAGGCTTCTTACTTCCTGTTGGGTTAGCGGTCTATTTTCTGTCAGTAAGGAAGTTAAGGATTTCACAGCCCCTTTAAGCTTGTGAATTTCCTTCTGAAGAGCTTGATTCTTTTCAAGAAGGAGTTTAAAATTCTTTAAATGAACCCGGCTAGAAAGGCAAACCCTGTCGTAGACTACAGAAAGATTGTGAGCTAGTTCCTTGTTAGATGACTTTGTACTAGTAGCAAGATTAAGGTATTCTAGGTTTGAGGTATGTGAACTAGTATACCATTGTTGTATAGCTTCCTCCCATCGCTCAGACATCAGGGTTGATTATAAACACTCATTGGTTTTCTTTTTCTCCGGAAAAACTTTTTACCTCACCTTTTTAGTGGGCTTACTAGGGCTCCTACCCTCTTCTGCCACCTTACGTCGATTGGCTCAAGTTTTTCTTTGAAAACTACTTCCTCCCGAGTGATTACTCTCAAAACCTTATCAAATCGGTCTAGCCAAGGTCTTATTAGGTCCAGCCTCTGAGCCTTGGGTAAGCGAACTTTGCTAGAAAGGGCTTATTAGGTCCAGCCTCTGCGCCTTTCTCTAAGTTTGTGTTTGAGTTAATGGAAGTACTTATAACAACAAATGATACCTATGAACACAATCCCTTACCTAGTTTACCTTGAGAAGGTTACTACTCAGCCATCAAACTAAGCAAGCTCTAATACCATAATAGGGGTGGATAGCGCCTTCAAGTGCTTGAATAAAAATATAAGTACAAAGGAACTAGAAAATGTACAGATTTTATTTGAACAGCTTGGAAAGTAGGAAAACAAAGGACTTACGAGGATTTACTAAGCACTCTTAATCCTCAAGTTAATTCTCAGAGAACTTCTAAATGAATTTGCAAGAGGTAGTTGAGGGTTTATATAGGAGGGGAAGGACCGGGTGCTTGCTTTTGGTCCCATCGCATCCTTATCTTCTTTCCTTTACAGCTACCCCCAACTAGACTTTCTTTGGACGGCTCCCCATGATTTTAAAGAATAAAGAAAATCAAGAAACTTTTCCCACTGATTTGCTACTTTAAAAGTTTTCCAACCCAATATTTTGCAAGAGAACCTTGGGGAATGTGTTTTTGGAAATCTTTAGTGACTTTGACATCAATGTTGAAATGTTTGAAGTCATAACTAAGCAATTTCAGGGAAAAACAACAGAATTTGAACTAATATGCAGCCAATCTACAATAATGCAACTAAGGGTGGCTTTTATAGAGTTTTAAAACTATAGGGTGGATTCTCAGATGGGTTTAAATCTAAATTTTTATTGGAATATGCAATTCATGAGATGATGCCATTCGGACCAACAAAAACACTTCATCAAATTCAAAACATCTCCATCTCTAAGATTAAAATATGAGATTATATTTCCATTTTGTTATGTTCGTAGCTTTTGCTCCTTCCTGATGTTATAACAACGTTGTCGCTCAATCTGAAAATGACAAATTGAGGGACAGATTTTTCAGGCCTACTCATAGATAATCAACTATTTTGCCAAATTCACATTGACTTACAAGTTTATACTTGCTCCTTAATTTCAGTCATCAGACTTTCCCTTTGATCTTAGTATCCATCCAAGTATTTACTCTTCAGAGCGTCCAAGATCCAGGGATGATATGGTGAACTCAAGGGTGGTAGTTTTGACCCAGCCCCCTTCAAATTTTGGGAAAGTTATATAATATTTGTATCCATTAAGAAGAACTATCATCATTGCCTTTAATGTATTACTTATAACATGGTTGCACCCCCAAGGTGCAAATTTGGGTCCACCATGCACATCACATGGTTCAATATACTGAAAAGAACTACTGCAGTGAATCATAGCATAGTCATAGTTATTGGCTTTCTGTTTGATTGTATTGTTTGAAAGGATTACCTGAACCAAGCATGAACTCAAATTAAGCCATGCATCAATAACACAATCATGTGAAGTCTGTAATAAACGTAGCAATATTTAACATGCACCAAAGCAGTAGACAATAAATATATAGATGCAGGAATCTGATAAGTAAATGAGCCGAGTTAGAAATAGTTATCCGGTTGAAGCGCCGGCGTGTCGACTGTCCTTAGAGAATTGATTGCCGCCCTACGGTGCAAAGGCTCCCGGCAAAATTCCCCCAAGATCCGACAACCATGCAGCGTCGTAGGTGCACTCCAAGATGATCGCTGCCCGCGGAGACAACCTCAGATCGCACAAGGCGAAGCCTCAAGACCCAAAAACCGATCGAAGAAAGCGATCGAAGAAAGCGAACAACGAAAGGAGCAATGCGCGCCGATCGCTCAGAGGGAGAAGGAGAGAAGAAAGCAGTGAATGAATTCAATTTAGCAATCTTCCCTTCCATTTATAGTTTCGAAAAGGCAATTCATGCCTCTTCGTTCGAGGAGGCACGGCTGATGAAGAATAGCGTCGCACTTTAAAAAAATTGAAAGACACGTCGTGTGCCTTTAAAAAAAACGAATAAAAAATTTGAAATTCAAACAAAAAGTCAACAATCCCCCACAAATTTCAAATTCTAATAACAAAATAGGTCTTGAGGCTTTGTCGTAATGAGCTTTCAGTGAAAATACCTTCCGGTTTGAATTTTCACCTAAGTAAACCAATTTTATTCACACAGGTTTGAAGTGAACTAAGTCTTGAACTTAAACCTTTAATATGTGAAAATCAATTGGCAACAACTCATCACAGGCGACGGTTGAATCCTTCTGGGTTGGTGCATTACGGCCATGCCACCGAATCTTGTTTCATAAGTGTTAAGGAGAGTTGCCCAGACCCCCCACACTGCGGCCTCACAGTTACACTTACATAGGTGAGTTCTCCAAGGATGTACTGCAAGCATCCTGTCATAAAGACCTCGAACTCATTAAGAGCCTTAAGCTCATCCTTACTAGCAGTTAAGCATCTATCCAGGGAAGAGACTTTGAGATTATATCTCAATTAATTTATGCTTACGGTTCACCCTTATAGCTTGTTTATACCACATTGAACCTACTTCTTGGGATCTCCAATCAGATAGGTTGGGTTGCCCTATAGATGAAACCAGAATAGGCCTCAGTCCCATTCCCTTACTGGATCTCTTGATTTTCTCAGAATCAAGTCCTTTTGTGAGTGGATCAGCAATATTGTCTTTTGAACTTACAAAGTCCAATGACACCACTCCGAGAGACACTAGCTCACGAACAGACTTCAATCTTATTCGTACATGTCTCTTCTGTTTCTGGTTATACTTGGAGCTTCTAATCTGAGCTATTGTTGTTTGATTATCACAGTTCACTGAAATAGGAGGTATTGGCTTCACAATCAAGGGAATCTCAGTAAGAAGACCCTTAAGCCAATCAGCTTCAGTTACTGTGGTATCCAAAGCACACAATTCTGCCTCAGCTGTAGAACGGGATATGATCGTCTGTTTAACAGACCTCCAAGCAACTGCACCGCCTCCAAGTTTAAAAACATAGCCAGTAACGCCTTTACACTCAGCGGTGTCAGCTATCCAACTGGCATCACTATATCCCTCCAGGACTGCAGGGAACCTCCCATAGCACAAGCCCAAGGATATAGTACCCTTTAGGTATCTGAGTACTCTGTCTAATGCATCCCAATGTGTTCTGTCCGGACAGCTAGTAAACCTGCTCAATTTAGTTATAGAAAACGAAATATCAGGTCTAGAACAATTTGCCAAATACATTAGACTACCAATTATTTGGGAATATCTTAATTGAGACACAGCCACGCCACTCTTATTCTTGTAGAGAGTCTTTGAAGGATCATAGGGTGTGACTACAGATTTTATGTGGTTATAGCCATCTTTCTCTAACACTTTCTCAACATAGTGTCCCTGAGAAATTGCTATTCCATCAGTTGAGCGAGTCAACTTCAGCCCTAAAATCAAATCAGCACAACCCATATCCTTCATATCAAACTTACCACTTAAGAGAGCCTTGGTCTCGTTAATAATTGAAAGGTTAGATCCAAAAAGTAAAATATCATCTACATATAAACATAAAATGATACATTTATCACCTTTCATTTTAGTATATACGCATTTATCAGAGTCATTAATTTCAAAGCCAAATGATAGCATAGCTCTATCAAATTTTTCGTGCCATTGCTTTGGGGCTTGCTTCAAACCATAAAGAGATTTTACTAACTTACAGACTTTATTCTCACTTCCAGAAACTACATATCCCTCTGGCTGATCCATATATATCTCTTCTTCAAGATCTCCATTAAGAAATGCCGTTTTGACATCCATTTGATGGACCTCAAGATGATATATGGATGCCAGTGCTATCAATACTCGGATTGTAGTGATTCTAGTAACAGGGGAATAAGTGTCAAAATAGTCAATCCCTTCCTTCTGTTTGAATCCCTTAGCAACCAGGCGGGCTTTGAACTTATCTACTGACCCATCAGGTTTTAACTTCCTCTTAAATACCCATTTACATCCAATGGTGGTGCAACCAGGAGGCAAATCCACTAACTCCCAAGTGGCATTAGAGATAATAGAGTCCATTTCATTTTTAATGGCTTCTTTCCAGTGCTTAGCTTCAGGAGAAGCCATAGCATCTCTATATGTCACAGGGTCACCTTCTATATTATAGGTGATAAAGTCTTGGCCTAAATCTTTAGACACACGTTGCCTCTTGCCCCTTCTCAATTTTGTACACTCACTAGATTCATCTAATCTAGAGTGACTTGAGGAAGGTACACCCACTAAGGATAATGGGACCTCTATGGAGGCAGTGTCATATCTAGTAGGAGTACTAGAGATAGACTGGGGTGTTCTAGTCTTCATAGGAAATATATCCTCAAAGAATGTAGCATCACGAAGTTCTACAATAGTGTTTGCATCTATTCCAGAAATTTCTGATTTAATAATCAGAAACCTATATGCAGAACTATTCTGAGCATAACCCAAGAAGACACCATCTACAGTCTTCGGACCAAGTTTTTTCCTTTTATGTTCAGGTACTAGCACTTTTGCAAGGCACCCCCACACTTTTAGGTATTTCAAACTTGTCCTTCGACCTTTCCAAAGTTCATATGGGCTTTTATCCCTTGACTTCATAGGTACTCTATTTAACACATGACAAGCAGTGTATAGATCCTCCCCCCACAAGAAGTTGGGTAACCCAGAACTGCCTAACATGGAATTAATCATATCTTCAAGGGTTCAATTTTTACGTTCTGCTACACCATTAGATTGAGGACTATATGGAGCAGTGACCTCATGAATTATACCTGAATCTTGACAGAATTTTTGAAACAGGTTTGAGGTGAACTCTCCACCCCTATCAGATCTTATCCTCTTAATGGTTTGGTTTGTTTGATTTTCAGCTTCAGATTTGAAGATCATAAATTTATCTAAAGCTTCATCTTTAATTTTCAGCAAATAAACATAGCAATAACGAGAGTAATCATCAATGAAGGTAATGAAATACCTTTTATGGTCTCTCGTTATTAAACCGTTAAACTCACAACAGTCAGTATGAATTAATTCTAAAATATTAGAATTTCTATCAACTGATTTGAAGGGTTTACGGGGCTGTTTATATTGCACATAAACTTCACATTTTTTCTTATCATTTATGGCATGCTTAGAAATCATGTCAAGATTCATCATCCTTTTTATAGTTTGAAAATTAACATGTCCTAATCTATCATGTCACACATCATAAGACTCAATGTTATAAGAACAACCAATATCACTAATTTTATTAATAATCGAATTTTCAACATTGAGTTTAAATAAACCTTCATTAAGGTAACCCTTTCCAATAAAGGTTCCTAAATGTAACAATACAACTTTATTACATTTGAAGTTTAGCTCATAACCAGCACGAACTAATTTTGACCCGCTAATCAAATTCCGTCGGACCGCTGGAACATGATGCACCTCATGCAGTGACAGGACCTTCCCTGAGGTAAATCTCAAGTCAACTCGTCCAATCCCTAACACTCTGGCTGCAGAATGATTCCCCATGGTTACGGAAGTGCCTTCAATTACCTGATAAGTAAGGAAGGCAGAGCGATCAGCACAACAGTGTACATTAGCACCTGTATCAACCAACCACTCATTGGGTTGATAAATCAAATTTAGTTCGGGGTTAATGGAAACAAACCCATTGCTGGTGCTGGTCACAACATTGACCTGTGCCTTGGTGTTGGGCACATTGTCTTGGTTCTTCTTCTTGTCCTTCCGTTCAGGACAGAATTTGGCAAAATGTCCAACTTGTCCACAAGCCCAACACGGCCTAGTCCCATGCTTCTTCTGAACCTTTGGTTTGAGTTTCATTTTGTTCTTCATTTTTTGGTTTTTAAACTTGTTCTTGTCAGAAGAGACCACCACATTTGCTTTTGGAGCAAAATCCATAGGCATCCCCTTATCATCATCCTTATGTTGCTTCCGATGTTCTTCCTCTATATTTAAGGCAATCATTAAATCTTCAAGAGAGATTTTACCTCTCCTGTGTTTAAGTGTCATGCCAAAATCTTCCCAACTCGGAGGCAACTTTTCGATAATAGACAAGACTTGAAGTTTCTCGGGTATCGGCATTTCCCCATCGGCAAGACCGTGAATGAAAATTTGAAATTCATGGGTCTGCTCAATGACAGATCTACCCTCAACCATTTTGAAGTTTAAGAACTTCCCCACGGTGTACTTCTCTAAACCAGAGTCCTCGGAGTTATATTTTTTATCCAAAGATTTCCATAACTCTTTGGCCGAGGTTGTAGAGTAGTACACATCAAATAGTGCGTCTGAGAGGGCGGACAGGATTCTCCCATGGCAGAGATAATCCCTCTGTTTAAACCTCTCAGTAGAAGCACTACGAGCAGGTTCTTCTTCATCAAGTGAAGGAGGGTCTGATTCTATAACAGAGAAAAGCCCCAGCGTAGTAAGCCAAAATTTCATTCGTTGTTGCCAACGTTTGAAGTTTTGCCCGGAAAACCTCTCGGGTTTGGCACTAGCCTCATCAGACCCCGACATTCTAATATTTAACATGTCTACTTAGGCACAATCAATTCTCTAAGATTGTAATAAACGTAGCAATATTTAACATGCACCAAAGCAGTAGACAATAAATATATAGATGCAGGAATCTGATAAGTAAATGAGCCGAGTTAGAAATAGTTATCCGGTTGAAGCGCCGGCGTGCCGACTGTCCTTAGAGAATTGATTGCCGCCCTACGGTGCAAAGGCTCCCGGCAAAATTCCCCCAAGATCCGACAACCATGCAGCGTCGTAGGTGCACTCCAAGACGATCGCTGCCCGCGGAGACAACCTCAGATCGCACAAGGCGAAGCCTCAAGACCCAAAAACCGATCGAAGAAAGCGATCGAAGAAAGCGAACAACGAAAGGAGCAATGCGCGCCGATCGCTCAGAGGGAGAAGGAGAGAAGAAAGCAGTGAATGAATTCAATTTAGCAATCTTCCCTTCCATTTATAGTTTCGAAAAGGCAATTCATGCCTCTTCGTTCGAGGAGGCGCGGCTGATGAAGAATAGCGTCGCACTTTAAAAAAATTGAAAGACACGTCGTGTGCCTTTAAAAAAAACGAATAAAAAATTTGAAATTCAAACAAAAAGTCAACAAAGTCTTGGCTAATGATCTTATAAACAGTAGATTACACAGAAATACACAAGGCTCCACCCACTTACATGAATTTCTAAATTCCATTTTATGTGGAAACTCATAAGTTAACTGAGGTCAAGTTAGCATATGTCTACTCAACTTTTTAGAACCTTAATGAAATGTATTTTGCATTTCACGTGTACCATTGGACCTTCAATTAAGTCAACAATGATGGATGAATTCAAGAAAATAACTTGATATCCCATATGAAACCTATTAAGGTTTTTTAACTATTGGTTTGAAACCAATGTCAATCATTGATGAAACCAATTCCGTATTGATGCCGACATGTATTGCATATGATATAGGTTGACACATGTCAAACATGGTGCGAGGTAGTTTGAAATGACTGAGACGGTGAATATGTGTCACCATTCGCTGAATTGTGTGCTGAACACAGTATCAGACACAAAACAACATCTCCCTATTCTCCTCGGCAAAATGGTGTTGATGAGCGAAAGAATCGTACTCTGAAAGAGATGATGAATGCTCGTCTACTGAGCTTTGGACTGCTAGAGCAAATGTGAGGGGAAGCTATGGTAACGACTAATAACCTGTTAAATAAAGTGTCCCCGAAAGAAAATAGAAAAGAGCTCTTATGAGTTGTGGACTGGAAGACAACCATCCTACAAATACTTACGAATTTGGAGGTGCCTTGCCAAAGTGTTGGTTTTGATCCGAAGATGATTAAGATAGGGCCAAAGCCTGTTGATTATATATTTCTTAAATATGCACATAACAGTAGTGTCTATAAGTTCCTTGTGTTTGCATCTCAAATATTGGAGATACACAAGTACTCAATTATTGAATCGAGAAATATCTCATTCTTCGAACATATGTTTCCATATAAGCCCCGAGAGAATACTAGCTCCTCAAAACGGGCAAAAGAAGATTAACCAATTGAGTTTGAGCTCAAACGAAGCAAAAGAGCTCGGATGCAAAAATCCTTCGAAACGGATTTTATCACTTTCATGTTGGAAAGTGGAAGTGAACCCTAAAGCTATTCAGAAGCAGTAAGTTGTTCTGAGAGACCTCAATGGAAAGAGGCAATTGCAAAACCACACTTGGGAACTTGTGGCTCTTCCTCCGGAAATCAACCACTCAGTAAGATGCTATGAGGGATCTCAATGGAAAGAGACAATTGCATCTGAAATGAACTCTATCTTGCAAAACCACACCTGGGAACTTGTGTCTCTTCCTCCAGGAATCAACCAATTGGTTGCAAGTGAATTTTCAAGAAAAAAAGGAAATCAGATGGCATGATTGATAAGTATTCTCCGGTATTCTTCGGTATCCAGAATAACTTCCATCATCAGAGTATTGTTGGCATGCCGCTCTATGGAATTTGGAAATATATCAAATAGATGGAAAAACCACTTTTCAAAATGGACATTTAGAAGAGGAAATCTACATGGAGCAACCTGAAGGTTTTCTACGCCAGGGTAGAAAAATAAGATTTGTATATTAGTAAAGTCGTTATACAGCTTGAAACAAGCTCCGAAAAAATGGCATAAAAATTGTGATACTACCATAAAAGAAAATGGATTTTAGATAAATGAATGTATCAATTTGTCTAGATAAAGCCTATAGGAAATAACTATCTCATGTTATGCCTATATGTAGATGACATTCTTATCATTGGACAGTCATGATAAGATAATCAAATCAACTAAAGCAATGTTGAATTCAAAATTTGCATGAAAGACATGGGCCTAACTGATGTGGACAAATTTGGCAGATAACTGATTTAAAATTAAAATTCTTAGAACTGTAGAAGGACTTGTTCTTAGTCAGTCCCATTATGTAGACAAACTTCTTGAGAAATTCAACAAGGGTGATACTGCGTTGGCATGGACTCTGATAAATGTAAGTACCAACATTTATCGAAAAATCAAAATGAGAGTATCTCTCAGATAGAGGACTCCAGGTGATTGGAAGTCTGATGCACTTGATAAGTTGTACACGACCAAACTTAGCCTACGCAGTAAGCAAGTTGAGTAGATACACGAGTAATCCCCGTGTTGAGCACTGGAAAGAATAACAAGAGTACTGAGGTACTTGCGGTATACTTGTGATTATGAACTACACTACACAAGATATGCTGTTGTGATCGAAGGATACAGCGACACGAATTGGATATTGGACATGAAAGACTCTAAATCCACAAGTGGGTATATATTCACTTTTGGAAGTGCAGTCATATAATGGAAATCTTCTAAGCAAACCATAACAACTAGATCCACAATGGAATGAGTTTGTAACTCTTGACAAATGTCGTAAAGCGGCTAAATGGTTGCGACAATCTTAGAAGATGTTCCTGGATGGCCGAAACCTGTACCGCAATTTGCATACATTGTGATAGTCAATTAGCAATTGTTGGGCACAGAGCCATTCGTATAATGGTAATTCTTGACATATACGCCATAGGCACAATACCATCACTACTTTCAACAGGAATTATCACTATTGATTATATAAAGTCAAAGGAGAACCTAGTGGATCCGCTAACCAAAGGGTTAAGCAGAGAATTAGTTGCAAGCTCATCGCGACGAATAAGCTTGATTTAGTGTCGATGCCGACTATAAGTGCAAAGGAAACTCAACCTATGTTGACTGGAGATCTCAAAAACTAGGTTCAAAGGGACAACTTAACTACACTTAAAGACAATCACCATGGGAGAATGACCCGATGAAGCAGTGACCAGATGAAGAGTAAGCATTCTTGCTTTTAATGATTGCAGTGGAGTAATGCAAAATCTCTCGAGAGATCACCTATGTGAAAAGAAGTGAGCCGCTTCGAAAAGACTTGGAGGCACAAGTCTTAGCGTTTCTCATAGAACTAGATGTCTTCATGGCCAAAAATAAACACACTCATAAGACCTAAGTTAGATCAGGGCGAGTCTTGAGTGAGATATTCCATGCTTATACAAACATAGAACAGTTCAAAGGCATCACTAATCAGCCAGTGAGCAAATATATTTTTACACGAGAAGGTTCAAAGGTAACACCTACCTATCTATACATGACCGAAATGCCGATGGCTATCACGTAGTTTGTTTTCATTCATATGGGGATTGTTGGAAAATTCTGAATGAAAACACGACTTATGGGTTGAGTCCCACATCGGAAGTGGCATTACGGTTGATCGATAGTGCAGGAGGTGGTGCAATTCAAGGCCTAGATTGCTCCAACCCAAGGGTTCTTATGTGAACGCTACTGTAAGCAACAGACCGCAATCAGGGAACAATGTGCCCACGTGATTCAGGCAAAAGTTGCCATGAAGTGCATCAAATAACGCACCATATGCATAACATATACCTTGCTTATCTCTTGCCATGTGTCTTTGCTTGGCATGACAAGCCATGTTCTTGGCTTGGCAACATGCCACATGTGGCTTTGCTTGGTATGTTGAGTGCTTACCATAAAGAGACTTGCTTCTCAATGAAGGGGAAAAAGACAGAGAAGCAAGTGAGGTGAGAAAGAATTCAGTGAAGAAGAATTTTATACATGAAGAATCACTTCTTCATCCAAGAATAGCAAGAAAGAAAGCATCCATGAGAAGAGAAGCGAGAACTCTTCTTCTTTACCCCTCGTTTCATCTTCCTTTGTTCTATCGAGCAATTCTTTGTTCAGTAGACACTAGTGATAGCGTTCAAATATACACTCAGTTCGCCATGTCAACCTGTGCTAGGTTGTGTCGTGGTTTCGCCGTTTTATCCTAGAAAATAGATGTCCAAGCGTGACCTCGTAGCACTGCCGGAGGAGACGAATCTGATTTAAGAAGATGGCCTCGCTGCAAGACTCAGCATCTTTGCTCCTCGAGTGACGCTCATCACGCAACTCGGACTTAGGCTCTCGGTTTGTTCGGCGTCCGTCTCGAGCCTTCGACATTATCATCATCGATTCAGCACCTAGAGCGCTCACCGACTCAGCAACTTGGCGAATCAGCGATCGACAAGTTCCCTCTCCATGTCTTGACAAATAAGTTTTGTCCCTCGACAGATTATGGATAGATATCCAACACAACATGCACCACGGTTCCATGTCTTGGATATGTCTAGTGAGATCATCCATGATTAGTATAAAAAAAATAGAGATTTAGAATTGATCTTTAATGTAATCCTTTTTTATAAGAAACACTTCAGTTAATCCTCCTGAAGTTTACTCTTGTCATTGCATCCTCATATATATTCATTGGTTTAATATACGCTACACTAATACTTCTCTTTTCTAGAATTCTCCATATAATTTCCTTGAGACTCTATCATTAGATTTTCTAGGTTAACAAATAGCATATGTAAATCTTACTTCTCTTCTCTATATTTTTAATTAATTGTTTAAGAAGATATATAGCTTCAATTGTCGACTTTCCAGATATGAATCAAATAATTTTCGATCATTGTGGTCTCCTCTCTCAAAGTTTTATAATATGACTCATTAATTTAATGCTCCTATAATTTGCATAATTTCGTACGATTCCTTTATTCTTATATAAAAAAACTAGAGTACTTATCCTCCACTGGTCAAACATTTTCTTTTTAAGTCATTCAATATATTGTTTCCCTAAAAACTTCTATACCTCTATCAGAATATTATCTGGCCTAAGTACTTTTCCATTTTGCATCCTATTTAAAACTTATTTTACTGAAGTTTAAATTCTACGATAACAATTTAAATTTTGCTCCTACTAAAATTATGGAAAAGTTGAGTTAGTTACCTAAACTTTCATTAAAAAGTTGATGAAAAGACCTCTTCTATCGCTTTTTTATTTGTTCATCGTTCAATAATACGTTATTGCATTCATCTTTAATGCATCTTACTTGGATAAAATCTCTTCTCTTCCTTTATCGTTTTAGCTATTTTATAAACGTCTCTTTCCCCTTCTTTTGTATCCAATTGCCGGCGTTCAAAAATTTCATTAAGGGGTTATATCAAGGTTCAAAATTCAAATCGTGTTGACAAAGTTTAACTAGAATGATATTTTTTTGGTAGCGTACCAGTATTTTAATGTATAGTGCTGTGAAGATTTGGAGGAAGGAGGACAAAGATGATAAAGAAGAGAACATAATTATATACCTAACATTTTGTCTCATTTAGAATGGTACAATTTTGACAATGTATTATATATAAAAGTTTTTTAAAATAATATTTTGACTCATCTTGACTCTTTTATACCATGTCAAGGGGTGTCAAGTGACAACAACACATGGTACTCATTGATATGATTAACACAATAACATAGGACTGATTACGTATGATGACTAGTATCGAGTTCTAGTAATTAATCAAAATCATACATTTCGATTGTTACACCTGGCACAATACGAGATTTCAAACCATGGGTTATGTTAAAAATTTTAAAGAAACACAATCTATGTTGTCATACTGATGCTCATAGGACAGATTACGTATGATGACTAATATTGAGTTCCAGTAATTTATCAAAATGATACATTTCGATTGTTACACCTGGCACGATACGAGATTTCAAACCATGGGTTATGTTAAAAATTTTAAAGAAACACAATCTATGTTGTCATACTGATGCTCATAGGACAGATTACGTATGATGACTAATATCGAGTTCCAGTAATTTATCAAAATGATACATTTCGATTGTTACACCTGGCACGATACGAGATTTCAAACCATGGGTTATGTTGAAAATTTTAAAGAAACACAATCTATGTTGTCATACTGATGCTCCACCTTATCGAGCCATTGACTTCTTGACAAGCTAACTAATCAGATTTGAACCAGTTGAACTGATTTTGATAAACATCCAATATATGTAGGAAGTAACAATAATTACTGGAAATACAAATATAAATTTCCTCAAAAGTCAAACTATTAAATTCCTATGTCAAGTTACATCCTATAAGAATAGAGTAGGGAAGAGATTAGAACTCACGCTTCAAATTCTTTTGGATTTGGTTCCATGTGAGATTGAAAGTAAATATACCAGGAGCATTCTTAAGTTGAGGAATATTAGAAAATTGAGAGCTGAATTGTGACTTTGTGACTGTAGTATCATCTAAAAGGTCTACAGAACTCATGCATATTAGATGTCCATCTTGTGTTACTTGAACAGGACAATCAATAACATCTGCTCCATCATCAATTGCTTTTTGATAAGCCAGGTCGGTGCAGTCTGCATAATCTCCACTAGCTCCATTATGTGAGATGATTAAAGGTTTTCCTGAAGCAGAAATGAAAAAGAAACATTGTGAAAATTTACTATTAGTGGTAATTGTACTGAAAGCTGAGTGTGACAAAGTTAGCATACCATGATCAACACTGCTTTGGTTTAATTGAGAAAAACAACCTGGAAGAGTCGACGAAAATGTCAACAGAAACAATAACAAAATGTATAGGTTTAGAAAGCAAGCATAATCATCAAAAGCATGCAAGAAGATCTATCCAATTTAGTTCTTAATTTGTTCCTTGTGGAGAGAAGCCAAAGTAACACATGATTCCAAATGAGCATAATATGCAGGTAGCATATTAGAATTTTATGTTTGCTACTTACCTTGCTAAAATAAAATACAAAACTGATTAGATCAAACTAAAAGCGCATGTCATCCATCCATCATAATATTTGACAGCAAGAAGATTGTTTCATGACATGCGCAAATTGCATTTTGAAGGACAAGGGGCTCATCTATCATTAACATAATACCAATTTGATATGTGAAAAGCTGAGAGCAAGATTTACCTATTGCCTCAGATGGAGTTATAGGGGAGTCAGTAACAACTCCATCAACTGAGAAAACTCTATTATCAAAGAACCTGAGATATTCAGCTAGTGGATCATAGCTATAGTTGAAGCTCAAAACGTTATCATTTGCAAAATCTGCTGCATAAATTTCTAACCCAGCCTTATGAGCATCCATGACAATAGATGTGGAAGGTAGAAGATAATTGTCAGTTGTAACTGGCCAAATATAGTTCTTTGGGACAAGAATTCCAGAAGCAAATGTCTTAATAAATGTTAGATTGCTCAACAGCAAACCGTATGTCTGATTTGTAGATGGTTCTAGAATGCTTTTGTCAAGAAAACGGAAAATGAGCTTTGTCTTGGTGCTCCGAAGTCTTGGTGCTATACCACTGAGGAAAGCCACCTCTGGAGAGGACACATAGTCCACAACGATTCGCCTCACTTCAGAAAGAAGGAAGTTTCTCATGCTCAAGTTGTGTTGCATGTAGAAAGCATTGTGCTGCACGATGATAATGACCAAATAAGTAATATGATAAGTGCTAAATAATTGCGCAGATATGACAAGAGGAATGATAAATAGGTTTACCTGTACATTTAACCAAAGAGAACTGTGGTTAATTTGTGTTCCCAAAACATCAACGGGGAGAATGGGAAATGCAAGGCCGTCGAATCTAAATGTTCGAGAATAGATTGCTTGCTTTACTGCCAAAGATGAAAACAATCATGAGAATATTATCCTTCACATTTTTCTTGGAAAGAGATGTATCCTTCATATTTGTTTAAATAACATGCATATATAGACAACATTCATTGCTACAACTATCTACTCTGAATACCAATCAAGGTTTCAATAACAGGAAGAAAATTATAAATATATAGGAAAGCAATCTTCCAGTTACTAAACTAATCCAATAGTTTTAAAATATTGTTTATGCAATCTATGAGGGTTAGTGAGAATCCACTGCAGTCAATCAAATTGAACTATATAGCAGCATCAATAAAACATCCAGATCAATCAGTCTCAAAATTCATAAGTAAATTGCATAAGCAACGATGCCTATCTTTGTGTCAAGTTTTCCCACTAAAGTATAGTCAATGTAAGGATCTCCATTTGCTACCATATGCCACTGCATCACATTCCCAAAATGCCTATGCCTAGCAAATGCTAAGGAAACATATTTTATGCGAAAAGAGAATAATAAGAGGACCTAAGTAAAATGGTGTGTACTTATATCTGATTAGTGATCATTGACCCTAAATAAAACACCAGGAATTTTGAAAAGGGAAAAAAAACTGGTAGACAATGCAGATAAAGAACAAAAATTCTATATGTCATTCTACTTGAGGTAAAGGCAGTGAGTAACCTTATTTTAATTGCATGGAATTAGTTTCTAGATAAATAATATAACCTATGTTAAAAGCAAGTGATTTTATACTTACAAGATACTGGTGACAAATCATTCATGTTATAGTCCACAGAGAACCAGCCTGTTGTGTTTACACCATTAACCACATATGTTGTCTCATTTTGAGGATAGATAAATCCAATATCAGTGCAATTATCTAAATTGATGTCGGGAACACAAATCCCAATGCCATCTTTTGTCAATTGCACATCACACCATAAAGTTGTATCATTAGAACTGGAAAATGACACAAAAGTATAGGCATTGGAACTGGAATCAGGAAACAATCCAGAAAAGCCTCCTTTAGCAATTATTGCAGGGGCATTACCTGAAATATTAAAATGTTTGTAAATTTTAAGGAAGAACATAAAGCTGACTGATGAAAACAATGTAAAAGAATTACTCTAGCACACACTTGTCAAACAAATCAACTAGCCACCAAAATTAGTTCATAAGGGAATAAAGAAAATAATAGATGAAAACATTTCATATTGTCACATCTACAAGAGGCACTTTCTACTCTCCTTCAAGATTTGTACAGCCCCTTTTTCATGTGCCAACTTTTTGCCAGCTTATTTAATTTCACACAACCTACTTCCTGTTGTTTTATGATTTTAAGCTTATGCCATGACAGTCAATTGGCTGTTATGATAAGTACAATGATTTGAAGCATATGTCATGACAGTCAATTGGCTATTACGATAAGTAGTCATACATTCATATAACCAGATTAGGATTTTATGTTTTCAAGAGAGTCGATTCAACTTCATAGTCATACATTCATATAACCAAATTAGGATTTTATGTTTTCAAGAGAGTCGATTCAACTTCAAATTGAACTCTGAATAGTAGAAGTTAACCATGGTGCATTTCATCTCCAAACAATGCCCCAGGGGCTATGGTGCAGTTATAGGGCGACTAGTCGCTAATCTAGGCATCCGCGGTTCGATCCCCAGCTATGGCGTATCTGCAGGAATTTTCCCTCCAAATGAGACGCGAACCCTGGGACGCTGAGCTTCTAGACCACCCACCGCGAGCGCTTCCCGATTAGCCCTAGCGGCCGGTGGGAAATTTCCGTGAGGCCGAACCAGTCGCCCGAGGTTGGAAAAACCTCGTTAATTATTTTTTTTTCCAAACGATATTGTGATAGCCCCAAAATCCAAAATCATACAATTTGTTCATGCGCACACCCACATACTTTTGTCAACCTTTGGACGACAAAATCCTCAACATCACTGAATTGCATTTCTCAAGCACAACTGAACAAACTTCCAACACAAACTCAGTCATCATTTGCTAACTATTCCAACTATTCACAAGCTGAACAAGTATATATATATATATATGTTTGGGCGCCCCTCACAGTAAAAAGCATCGGGCGCCCGGGTGCATCGGGCGCCCGGTTCACCCGAGCGCCCGAGTGCTGTGAGGGTCGCCCAAGCTAAGCGCCCAAACATATATATATATATATATATATATAAAGAAGTTTTATGTTGCGGTCTCGTCCGCGGTAAACGTGGTTTCAAGTTTTTCTTTTTTTGTTTTATTTTTTTTAAGCTATCAGTTTTGCCAATCAGATTTTGTCATCAGGGTTTAGTGGTTGGGTTATAGTGTTAAGTATAAAAAAATTTCAAACAAAAAAGATTAAGATTTGCACGTCTTTAGCATAGCAAAACTATATATATATATATATATGGGACAAATATTTGTAGCTTAAGACAAACATAATAGTGCAGTACAGCAAGTAATCAAAACCACATAAAACCTTATAATTTTATCCCCCTTAAATGCAACCTTGGACTAAGCAACTAGAGAAATGAAAAGAGGGAATAAATAAGTAGAATCATAACAAAATTTCACAAAGCCGCGTCAAAAATTTTCTGGAGTAAGTTTCCATTTTTCTGCACCGTCATTAAGTTCCTCGCTCCAGAAGCTACCTGGAGGTGAACTTGCATCAAATGTACATAAGCGCATGGAACCAGCTTGACAAGGTAGGTATTTCCGCTAGCACCAAAAATATTAGTATAATCCACAGAACGACAATTTATTAGTTGAAAGCTTGAAGGATCCACCTTAACCATCACATATGTTGCTCCAAAATGAAGACAGGAAAACTTAGAACGACTTTCCAAGAAAGAAATCCAAACCAAAAGTGTGGATCTTTTTTTTTATCCTAAGGAAAATACAACGCGTAACAATTCCCCGCAGATCCCAGCATTACAATCAAGCCCATTCGAGAACTCAAAGAAAGGGGGAAAAAAACAGATCACAAAAATCCATTCTTTACAAACCGACAACATAGAGAGTACCACTCAAGGTCAGCCAAGGCGAGGCATTCTGGGCGACAGCGACACCCAGCTGCAGCAAGAGGAATGCAGCAAGAAACGCGGAGACGCAAACGCGAGAGCTCCTCCTCCTCCCCCCCATTGCTCACACGCAAAAAGGCCGAGCAGAACCTACCTGGCTTGTAGTTGTACTCCGTCCGCGGCCCTCCGCCCGAGAATGAAGGATAGGATCAGGAGAGAAAGTGTGGATGTGTGTGCCAGAGAAGCAGGGGACCGACAGCGAAGTGGTGTGGGTAATATGAATCTAGCTACCGATTTCGAGGAATCTGCGATCACTGCTCTTGATTTGCAAATCTAGGCATAAAAAATTGCAGAAAGACGACAAATTGAAATGCAAACTTGATCTGCAGCAAATTTTGAAGACGGCAGTGAACTCCAACGAAGAGAGGAAGAGGCGGAAATCATTGCGGGAGTTGCTTTCAGCTCGTCAGTGAGCTGATCTCCATTACCGGCTCGGCGCAGCTTCGGAGCTCACTGTTGTAGCTCTGCTTCGCGTCTCACCGTAATCAACGGCTTTAAAACAATTTCATTTTATCCATGTGACGAATTTTTTAAAAAAATAATTTAAAAAATGGAAAAGGAGGAATAAAAGAAGCAGAGTTTTCTAAGATATTTAAATATAGATTTTATATAAAATTATTTTTTAATCACATAGCCAATAAAATTAGGGCTCTCTGCATGCAAACTCAACTTTTTACTTAGTCTCTGGATCAGAAAAAATTTGTTTCCACTCTTTACATGCAATATTTCATTTGTTTCAACTATAGATTTACCGAATTACCCCCAATTTTTAGATAAAAAAAGCCTAAAATCAAGTATAATTCTTTCTAAATTCAGCATCATTTAATTAAAATTCAGTATATTTTCTATCAAATTGAGTATGACCTAATCAATTCATCCTAAGCTAATCAATTGGTATGAACTCTTAATCAATTGGTCCGGTGAAAAAAGAATTGTGCTCAATTTGATAAAACATATACTGAATTCTAATTGAAATATACTGAATTTAGGAATAATTATACTTATTTTTGAACTTTTTATACGTATAAAAAGTGTGGTACTTAATTTGATAGAAAATATACTAGATTTTAATTATATGATACTGAATTTAGGAGGAACTATACCTCATTTTAGACTTTTTGTACCTAAAAATAATAAGGGCAATTAGGTATGAACTCCTAATCAATTGGTCCGGTGGAAAAAAAATTGTATTCAATTTGATACAATATATACTAAATTCTAATTAAAATATACTGAATTTAGGACGAATTATACTTCTTGCTAGACTTTTTATATGTATAAAAAGTGTGGTACTTAATTTGATAGAAAATATACTAGATTTTAATTATATGATACTGAATTTAGGACGAATTATACCTCATTTTGGACTTTTGTACCTAAAAATAATAAGGGCAATTAGGTATGAACTCCTAATCGATTGGTCTGGTGGAAAAAGAATTGTGCTCAATTTGATAAAACATATACTAAATTCTAATTAAAATATACTGAATTTAGGAAGAATTATACTTTTTCCTAGACTTTTTATACGTATAAAAAGTATGGTACTTAATTTGATAGAAAATATACTAAATTTTAATTATATTATACTGAATTTAGGAAGAACTATACCTCATTATAGACTTTTTGTACCAAAAATAATAAGGACAATTAGGTAAAATAATATTTATTAGGGAGCTAAAGTAAATGAAACTTTACATGTAAAGAGTAAAAATGAACTTTTTCTAACATGAGACTGAAGATAAAGTTTAAAACTTAATTAGAGATTTAAAGACAATTTAACTCGCTCCTGGTTATCAAATTCATTATCTCAGTATTTCACGACATAATGACGAGGCATGAGTTTTCAAATTGTCTTGAAAATATCTGATTTATATTTAAAATTATTAAATTCGAGTTAAACTTCAATATTGCATATTTTTTTAGTCGAATTTAATTGATAATATGTTATAATATTTTATTTGATTATTCATTAATCGCTTGTGAACAATAATAAAAATTCATGTGAACAATACTCAAACTGAATTTTGATTAGTTTTATATAAATTTAGTATAAATATGTTTAAATTAATATTTAAATAATTCAAATCAAATCGAATTTAACCATTTCGACCCTAGTTCAATCCTGTGAATCAAGATTTGAACAATCCAAACTAAACTAAATCAAAATTATTTATATTTTCAAATTTTGAATAGAAGAATACATGTATTTTTCCGATGAAATTATTATTCTTATACATGTGTTTGTTATTTTTAAATCTAAGTATTTAATTATTTGATTTGATTAATTTTAAAGATGATTCATTCGTCTAAAAAAAAATTTCATTCGTTATTAAGATAAATTAAAAAAATATTTGTGTTTCACTAAAGAAAAATCTCTACACTATATCATCTAAAATTCAACTTTAAATATCTAATTAACGTTCATTGACTCCGGACCACATATGATTGCAACTGAACTTTTGTATGTATGAATTATTAATTATATTTAATTTATTAGTATTTAAGAAGCCAACTACCACATCTTTCAAATGTTTTAATCGATCAATTAATATGTATGTGCCAATATATTCAACCACATGACCAGTTGACCCATTGAATATCGTTTGACCAAGTAATCAATGGCTCTTGGAAAACCTAGTTTGGTTGAGCCTATAAGGAGGGCCGTGTTAAGATTCTTTGGGGCGGAGAAAAAACCATTATGTTTTTAATAATTTTTTTAAAAGTAATAATACGTACAGTAAAAATAAATATCTCAATAAAAATTTTGATCATAAATCGATGACACGCCCAACATCCGATCGCTGATCGGACACTACCGATGGCCTTCGACCGCCGCCCCGAACCAAACTATATCGCCGCAATTACGATCTCCCATTATTCATTCTTGATTTCGATGAGTTCACCGTTGCCGGCAATCATGACGGGTTCATCGTTCTCCCAAGGTATAGTTTGATTCAGGGCAGCGATCAGAGGCCGCTGGTAGTGTCCGATCGACGATCGAACGTCGGACTTACCGTCGAGTGATGATCAAAATTTTTATTGAGATATTCATTTTCACTGTAGGTATCATTTCTCTTTTTTAAAAAAATAAAAAAATTTTGATCTTTTTTTCATTTGGATTTGAGATCCATAATGATGGATTTAAAATTTTTTAAATAAATTTTTATATAAAATTTAATTTTTTAATTGTTTAATCAACCAAAAAATTATGAAAGTACCCGACAAAGTTCTGCATGATCACTCTGAACTAGCATCGTCCTCACTAAATTGAATGATGGTTAATATGTGAGTATTATCAGTATGAGATTTGAGGGTCAAAATCTGACAAAATCAGTATGCTCGCTCTCCCCACACACTAGCCACAGCATTCGGGCTAGTAGCCCCGTGATTTACTTCCTCCGTGTTGACCCTGAGACGGATTAGCGAAAGTGCTAGGACGAACGAATCATCTTTACCAGCACTATGAACTAAGATTTTTTAATCAACCAAAAAATTATGAAAGTACAAGACAAAGTCATGCATGATCACTATGAACTAGCATCGTACTCACGAAATAGAGTGATAGTTAATCTGTGGGTATTGTCAGCATGAGATCTGGGAGTCAAAACCTGATAAAATTAGTGTGCTCGCCCTCCCCATATACTAATTACAGCATCCGGGCTAGTAGTCCCATGATTTACCTCCTCTGTATTGATCCTGAGACGAATTAACGAGAACGTTAAGACGGACGAATTACCTTTATAAGCACTATGAACTAGGATCAAGACACGTAGAAGATCTATACGGGTTATTAGACTAAATGCGATAATAAGATACACTGTATGTATATATATACAAAGATGATATTATACGCGCCAATCTATACGCGCCCTGCGTGTCGGCGAAATTTTCCTTTTTTTAAAAAAAAAATTAACATGTCCTCTGTTAATTCATTTTTATTAATTTTTAAAAACAAAATTCTCCTCCCGTCGTCGTCTTCTTCCTTGGCACGCCAGACGACGGGCGACGACGGAGGCGGCGACTGCAGGCGAACTCCTCCCCGTCGTCGTTTTCTTCGTTGGCGCGCCAGACGACGGGTGACGACGGAGGCGGCGAGGGCAGACGGAGGAGGCGAGGGCAGCCAGAGGCGGCGACGGCAGCCGCTGCCGTCGCCGCCTCCGGCTGCCCTCGCCTCCTCCGTCTGCCCTCGCCGCCTCCGGCTGCCCTCGCCTCCTCCGTCTGCCCTCGCCGCCTCCGGCTTGCGTCGCCGCCTCCGTCGTCGCCCGCCGTCTGGCGCGCCAACGAAGAAAACGACGACGGGGAGGAGTTCGCCTGCAGTCGCCGCCTCCGTCGTCGCCCGTCGTCTGGCGCGCCAAGGAAGAAGACGACGACGGGGAGGAGTTCGCCTGCAGTCGCCGCCTCCGTCTGCCCTCGCCGCCTCCGCCGTCGCCCGTCGTCTGGCGCACCAAGGAAGAAGCGACGACAACGCTGGTGTCGCCGCCTCCGTCTGCCGTCGCTGCCTCCGGCCAACGTCGTCGCCTCTGTTTGTCATCACCGCCCGTCCCCCGTCGCCCTCGCCAGTCGCCCGCCGTCGCGCCAAGGAAGAAGGAAGAAGACCAGCGGAGAGGAGAAAAAAAATTAATAAAAAATATTAAACAGAGAAAATGTTTAATTTATAAAAAAAAAGAAAAAATCGCTCGGAGTGCGCAGGGCCGCGCATAGTTGGGCGCGCGCTATATATATATATATATATATATATATATATATATATATATATTATATATATATATAACAAAAGTGACAAACTTGACACTGCTTGGGTAAAATTAAAAATCTACAAAAGAACACTAAAAAATAATACAATCAAAACTAATAGTGAAATTAAAGACTTCACGAAAACTGAAAATAGAAAAAAAAATTTGATAAGATTAGTATTCTCCTTTACGTTGTATGATAAAAAAAAATTAATTTATGTTCTCATTGAATAAGAAGAAGAAAAAGTACGAAAGAAAATTTAACGACGAGAGAGGAATGGGCATCCTATGATAGTATCACTGATGAATGAGGATACATCACGTAAGGCGCCTGTTCGTTACTCACAAACACTTCCTACTCCTAGCCAGTAGATTTTTGTCTTCCCCAGGATTCGAACTCTAGACCTACAGGCTAAGTACTAAAGTTTATGAATCCTGATACCAATTGAGATCTCTATGGTCCCCGCAGACAACCCTCTAGGACGGCGACCCTACGGTCTTCCCACCCCTTGCAGTGAATTTTTGCCTTTCCCAGGATTGGAACTCTAGACCTCCAGGCTAAGTACTAAAGTTCCTGAATCCTGGTACCAAGTGAGTTGTAGCTCAATTGGTACAAGGATTCAGGAACTTTAGTACTTAGCCTGGAGGTCTAGAGTTCGAATCATGGGAAAGACAAAAACCCACTGCCAGGGGTGAGAAGACCGTAGGGACGCCGACCTAGAGGGTTGCCTGCGGGGACCATAGAGGTGGGGCCGCTACACCAGGCGTCTCACCACACTAGTGATAACCGTGATTTACCTCTCCGTGTTAATCTTGGGACGGGCTGGCGAAGGCGCTGGGGGTGAGCGTTTCGCCTTTTTACTTACTTACTGATGAATGAGGATACACATGAAATCGCTGACGAGAAGGGGAAAGAGCATGAAGCCTTGATGAGAGAAAAAAAAATTATAAGACGATGGTTGGGCTTTTTTTAGAAATAATGAAAATAAAAGAGTTGATTAATCTTATATTATAATTAAAAAAAATTATTGTTAAAGAATCTACGATAAATGTGCAAGTATCCCGGAGATAATTTTAATATAGTCAACCGAGTCAAGTTAGGTCCTGTTAGTATTAATCCCTGTGTTTAAGTGTGCAGAAGCTTAAGAGCATAAAGTCGAGTGGAAGACGTAACAGATAAGAAGGATGATACGATAAGGGAGCTGACGGTCTCGGTACATCCGAGGAAAGCGAAGACTGTGGAAAAGTACACTGGTGGAGCGAGAAGGGCGTATGCGATGTCTAAAGGACGAGATGTCAGGGGAAGAAGATTGCTCGAGGAGAAGGCCGGAGATGAGTTTAAGTGAGCCCAACTCTGGATGACTAGAGATCACCCATAAGAAACGGAAAACTGGTCAACCCAAGGCTGACCAAAACTGAGCTGGAAAAGTTGCTCGCTGGCGCCCGAATCAACAAAGGCGGTAATTAGGAGCTCGTGTAGAGTTGAGCGCCCGCATATATAGACACCCATTTTCATACGGGTGCCCATGAGTTGATGATTATCAATAAACGAGTTATTGTTCGGTCGTTGCGACGTAGATAAACACTAACCCAGTATTAGGCACCCATGTGCACTCATGCGCTGAGAAGTGTCATGTCAATATTTCGATAAGGTTATCTAAGGGCTATAAATATGCCTCTTAATTCAGAATTTTCAACTATTCAGGTTGTAAATCTTTTCTGTAATCATTTTTTAAGTTCTCTCTGAGTTTATAATTCTGTAAAAGGCTTCTCCGACCACAAGGAATTAATTTGAAATTTGAGCTATTTATTATCTTAGATTAGCAACCACCCTGGTTGCAACCAAGTAAATCCTTTTAGTCTCTTTCTTGTTTCAGTTATTGCTTATGATTATTTTACTTGCTTGCTAATTTACTATCTTTATTAGAAGAAAACAAAAAAAATTTAGTTTACTATTACAGCGTTATTCACCCACCCTCTAACTGGGTCATCCGATCCAACAAGTGGTATTAGAGCGAGGTCAATTGAGAAGGACTAACCACTAGACCAAGTAACAAAGAAATGATCGGATTAAGTATCTACTCGCCAAAATTTCAGGGGGAGTTCACAATGTGAAAAAAGGCGAATGCAGATATTTTTTAAAATAGATTTTGAATTTCTTTTAATAATGAAGAATGATTTTGTAGCTTCTAAAGATAACAACGGCGAGGACAAGGAAGAATACCATTGGACTAAGAAGGAGCAAACCGATTTTGTGGCTAATGGGAAAATAGAGTTTCTTCTGCTAACCATTATACCTGCACAAGTAGTCAACCGCATCGGAACCTATGAATTTGTAAAAGAACTCTGAGAGAAGTTCTTGGAATTACATGAAGGTACCTCAAAAATAAAATTGGCACACCGAAACTTACTCCAAAATAAGCTAAGCAATTTTTGAATGAAAGAAAGACAAATGGTAGCCGAACTACACGCAAAGATCAAGGAGTTGATCACTGATCTCACTAATCTCGGTGAATTGGTAACAAACCGAGATGCACAAAGGTATACCTTAAATGTGTTTCCAAGAACACCGGAATGGATATCATTAATCGACTCCTACTACATTTTCAAGTACATTGAAAAACTTATTTTCTACTTTTGAACTAAAATGGACAACATCACCCTAAGCACAAAAAAGATGCAACCAGAGGATGAATCTTTAGCTGATGAAGAAGAAACAACATACAAAAGGAAGTTGAATAAGTATTTTAAATCTAAGAAGTTTAATAAGTTGCAAGGTAAGAAACATTCTCCAAAGCAAAGAAAGGTCCACTACTACAAGTGTAATGAAGAATGACATATTAAAAAGAACTATCCAAGACTAAAGGAGAAGAAGGTAAACAAATCTAAATATAAGAATTTGAAAGCCACCTGGGACGAATCTTCATTAGAAGATTCCAAAATTGAGGAACATGTCGGACTAGCGCTAATGACTAACTACCAAGAAAAGAGAATCAATAAAGAGGGAGTCATGTCAGAAAAAAAATAGTGACGAAGGGGAAGCTTTCAACTTTGAACATAACATGATAAGTGAGATATGTCTTCTACTTCCTGATCAATTGCATTTCATTATTAAACAAATGACTAGATCTCTGTGTAAATTAAAAAATAAAAATTCAGACCTAAAAAAAAAATAGTCTCTGCATATCCACTAGAGCTTTATAATTAATTGAAAACTGAAAATGCTAATTTGAAATAAAAAATAAAGTTATTGAAAAATAATCATGCATAAACGAATGTGTGTTTTTCAAAAAAAATACTAGATATAGTGAAAGACTGAACTGCTATATTAGAAATCACAGAGGGCAAATTAAAAAAAAATCCAAGATGATATATTCCGCCCAAATTTTTGGTAAATCCAATATGAAAAACTTATTTTGAATCCAACTGAAGTGTTAGATTTTTTCATGCTAATAATTAATGTTTGTTTGTGAATTTTTATTTTTGTTTATTATTTTTGAAATTTTTTAATATTCATTAATCTTTGTAAAAAAATTTAAATTTTTTTGTAATAAAATTCACTCATATCTATTTACAATTTTTTTTTTTGAAATTTTAAGACAGTTAGATTCCTTTTTAATGAATTTTCATTTGAAAATTAATTTTGAAATTTTAAAAAGTATTTCATAAAATAGTTTTACAAAATTTGATTTTTCGGGATCTATAGACTACATTTTGAATGTTGAGAAAAATTTTCAAAATTTTTTATTTGAAATCTAATTTTAAAATATATTATTCAAAAATATCTAAGTTTAATAATGAGCAATGTTTTCTCATACTTAAAATGACAATTTTTTTGTGAAATTTTTATAAAGTCGAACCTATCATTGTAGAAAATTTTATAAATTTTTATCAGTAAATGAATTTCTAATATTTTTTTCTCAAATATCATAATTTTAATTTTAAAAATACCTTGACTTTGATTTTTTTTTAAATTAATTTTTTGGAGACTCATCGTTAGATTTGACATATTCTCAAACTGCTGGACAAGAATAAATTTATTTTAAAAGAGTTTCCTTCTATGTTTTGTTTATCCTTAACATTTTTTTTTGGAAAAAGAACCCTTAACAGATATGATCAAAGGAGGAGAAAATATGAATTAAGTTAAGGGGGAGGTTTTAATTGCAAATTTTTGTTACTTGCAATATTACTTGTTCTTGTTTATGATTTTTTTAATTTAACTTGGGTTGATGCACATCAAAAAGGGAAAGATTATAAGTGTCTCGGGAATAATTTTGATGTGGTTAACTGAGTCAAGTTAGGTCTTATTAGTTTTAATCCCTATGTCTAAGTATGCAGGAGCTCACAGGAAGTCCAGCAGAAGACGCTGAGAATGATGACGCGGGAAGGGAGCCAATGGTCGTGGTGCATCCGAGGGACGAGAAGACTATTGAATAGCACACCGGTGGAGCGAGAAGGACGCGCGTGACGTTCGACGGATGAGAAGTTGGGGGAGGATGATTGCTCGAGGAGAAGGCCGGAGATAGGTTCGTGTGAGCCCAACTATGAATGGCTGGAGATCACCCAGAAGAAATGGAAGACTGGTCAACTCATGGCTGACCAAAACTGACCTGGAAAGCTACTTTCAGGCACCTGAATCAACACAGGCGCTCGAGTAATTAGGCGCCCGTGTAGAGTTGGGCACTCTGTATATAGGCACCTGTTTTCATACAAGTGTCCATGATTTGATGCTTATCGACAAATGAGCCGTTATTCGACCGTTGTGACATGAATAAGTACTGAGCCAATATCAAGTACCTATGTGCACTTGGGTGCCTGAAAAGTGCCACATCATCATTTCGATAAGGTTGTCCAAGGGTTATAAATATGTCCCTTAACTCAGAGCTTTCCACCATTCAAGTTGTAAATCGTTTCTACAGTCATTTCTTAAGTTCTCTCTAAGTTTCCAATTCTGTAAAAGGCTTTTCTGCCCATAAGAAGTTGATTTGGAGTTTGAGCTATTTATTGTTTTAGATTAGCAACCACCCTGGTTGCAACCAAGTAAACCCTTCTATCCTTTTTCTTGTTTCAGTTATTGTTTATGATTATTTTAATTGCTTGCCAACTTACTATTTTTGTTAGAAGAAAACAAAAGATCTAGTTTACTATGTTAGATTATTTATTAATAATCTATTATGACCCATGTAAATTATAGAATTGACTTTAATATAAAAGGGCCTAATGTGATGATTGTTTGACAAAAAGTAATTAAAGTCATGGGGTTTTATTTGAAATCCTTTTTTGCTCACTTTTATAAAAGTTATTATTAAAAGTTATCTAATGTTAAATGATTATCAAAAGGACATAACTCCTAGTGATTAAGAGTTATTTAAAGGAAAATAACTCCTAACGATTATGAGTTATCTAAAGAAAAATAACTCCCAAGAGGAGTTTACTTTTGAAAATCATGAGTAACTTTCTTTGGATAATATAAATAAGCTATATCTTTCATCGTCATAGGATATAAGAATAAAAAAGAAAGAGATGAGAGAAAGAGGAAGCAAGTTTAGAAAGAGAAAGCAAGTTCTGTATATCAAGAATTTTATATATTATGGATCCGGGTATGTCTTCCTCCTAATTTCTCAATTGTAAATATTTTACATATTGTGAAAATCAGTATATCCAAGTTCTTATGCTGTATCTTAAAGTTTTTTTTTAATAATGGTATCATTGCAAGGTTGTGGATATATATAATTTTCCATGAATTAATTTTCTTAATGGATATTTTAAGAATAGTATCATGATGTCTAACAAATGTTTTATTATTCTGGAATTAGTTTATAATATGAAATTATGAATTAAATCTTATTGCCTTTAATTTAAATTGATTAAATGCTTGATTTAAACGATATATACTATGAATTTAAATTAATTTATAGTATTGTAGGTAATTGATTTGATCAAATGCATAATTTTAATTTGGAATCATATATTATGGATTTAAAGCTTTGTTAATCATTAAAGTGATCGACACTATTAAATTATAATTCGAATATTTCATAGTTACATATGAAGCAATATGAATGACATATTTTGGGATAATTCAAATTCATTGTTATAGGCATATATAGATCACCCAAAGGTATATCATTGCTTATAATTAATGATATTAAAGAATTTATTAACATACTTGGTAAATGCTTGTACATCCAACGATGACATGCATGTTATTTTAAGTACGAATATTAGCCCATTAAAGAATGTTTATTTATCATCATTGTCATTATAGTTATGCATTTGAGTATTATCCAAAGGTGAACTTAAATACATTATTAAAGTTGATTTAAATTTGATATATTAAATCAATTCAATGTGGTATCGGTGGCATTGATAGAGGAGGTGAATATCGACTTTTACTTTCTCGGAATCTCGTCGTCCTTTCATTCGACTTACTATCATAGTTGTTAGTACACAACGGACATAATCAAAATAAATTCAACAAAGATAATAGACACACGAGATTTATTTACTTGTTTCCCAACCTCCCAGAGTCAATACGTCCAAGGCCTATGTACTCGGCATGAGTTCACTAATAGTCTCCTTTCCAGAATTTTTGGAGGCGGAGAAAACCCGTTTTACAGTTTGATTTTACAAGCACAAATAAATGAAATTAAGTACAAATTGTAAATAAAAGCAAATCAACATAAATGAAGATCCGACCAATCTAGAAGTTCGAAGTGCAGTGCACTTGGTTGTAGAGTTTCGTCGTAGCGTATTTGCTTCGCAAAGACTCTAGTACTTTAGCCTGGAGGTCTAGAGTTCGAATCCTGGGGAAGGCAAAAACCCGCTGGCCAGGGGCGGGAAGACCACTAGTAGTAGAGTAACGACACGGCCAACAGTTAGACAGGGCCGGGTCGTTACATAAAAAGGCGCCTTTTTATGTAACGACCCGGCCCTGTCTAACTGTTGGCCGTGTCGTTACTCTACTACTAGTGGTCTTCCCGCCCCTGGCCAGCGGGTTTTTGCCTTCCCCAGGATTCGAACTCTAGACCTCCAGGCTAAAGTACTAGAGTTCCTAACTAATCCTGGTAACCAATTGAGCTGATTGTAACGCCCCAAAATTTCCATTTTTAGTTCTTAAAGTCCTTAGAATTATTTAAAAATGGTTTAGACATATTCTAGATATTTTTAGGGATTTTTAGAATATTTTTATGGAATTTTCCGAGTCCGTTTAGTATAAAAAAAAAAGAAGAAGGAAAAAAAAAGGAAAAACCAATTAAGGGCAGCCGGGAGTTCGAACCCGCGACCACCACGAGACCAAGAGCGCGCACGACCAGCTGGGCTAGGGTATCAAGCACAGTAAAGGATGGAGAGACCTATATTTAAGGTGTAGTTAGGTTAATCCGCCCCATAAGTATAAATAGGTAATTAAAGAGAGAAGTTTTATTTTCTCTCCTCTCCAAACCCTCACGCCGACCCCTCCTCTTCTGGGCGAAACTACACCAAGCTCTAGGGGGTCGGTCAAGGCTCTTCTCCAAGAGATCTTCTAATATTTGGAATCCCCGCGACGAGAGGAACGCGTAGGCGCGAAGAATTCTCCGAGATCTCAAGTTTCTTCCGAGTCCTAGACGTCAATCTTGGTTGTAAGTCCAAGATATCAAAGTAAGTACTGCTCACCTGCAGTAAGAGGCGGTTTTTCCGCAAGAATTTCCCTTAAAAGTTTTTAAAAGAGATATTTCCTTTTTGTTTAAGTTTTTGCATGTGATCTTAGTTCATTATATGCTTGTATAAGTTTGATAAAGCACCCTATGTGAGATTAGGGGCTAAGAAAGTTATGAGAAAAGAAAAGAGAAGATAAAGATAAGAAAAGAAAAGGCCAAGGCCTTAAGAAATCCCCAAAAGTCAAGACTTAGGGATTTTAGCACGCAAGGTGCTCGAGAAAATGCCAAGGCATTTACAGATAAGAAAGAAAAGAAAGAAAAGCTATTTTATTTTCTAAGGCCAGTACCCGGCGTCCAAGGGCGTCGTTAAAGAAATCCAGGTGTCCAATTCCAAGGTCTTGGCCCTGGTAGACCAAGGTCTGCTCTATTAGGATTGGTGGCTCGCTACCCCAACCTTTTAGGGAACGCGCATGAGATGGTACTTATGTCTTCAGTGGATCCAAGTGATTATTATTTTCAAGTATATGCTTTAGCAAAGTTTCGAAAATTTAAAGAGTTTTCAAAAAGTTAAAGAATAGCTAAAGTTTCAAGTTGAGCCAAGAAAAGTAAATTGAGATTTATTATTGCTTGAGTATGCATGTTTTGAGCTATACATGTTCGTAGTTTTCTTTCAAGCATATTAGTATCTCATATGATGTTCAGTTTGATCTAGAAGCATGTTCGCATATTTCAAGTTTTTTTGTGAGCTAGATAGTACTTACTAAGCTTTTTGCTTACTAGTTGCATTTCCTCTTATTGCAGATAAAGGTAAAGGCAAGCAATTCTGAAGGAAGACGACGAGGCGGTGCTGAGTAGAGTGTGTGTGGTGGCTGAGTATGGAGAGATCTTTGGCACGAGACAATTTAGTTATTTAATTCATAATGTTATAGTACATTTGAATTTCAAGTTCTTGCTTTATGGAGTTTAGCGAACATTTAAGTTTTGGATAGTTTTACATGCTCAATTGCTTAGAGTAAAGATTCCATGTCATTTCATTTAGCTTATATATTCTTATGTTTGCATTGGATGAGTAGAAATGTGAGTAGATGGAGATATTGATACTTTGTTAGAAAATAGACACATGTGCCAAGATAGTATCAAATTCTCTTTGAATTAAGTTTTATTGCTTATAAATGTTTAGAAAAGTTGCATCCACATTTTATAATGCTTTAGCAGGGTTATAGAACATGCATTTGGAGTTATGAGTACATAGGAATCGAGATTGGTACAAACTTTAGTGTTAAAGTTCATATATCTTGAATAGTTTATTTTCCTCCGCAAAAGTCCAAATTTCAAGTTTATGGATTCGTTTTGATTGGCTAAACTCATTTGAAAACTGTCATAGAGTGTAGAAATGGTGTCGTGATTCCATATGGCTCGAAATTATAGGTTTGGAGGAGCTGAGAAGCAACTGCCGAAACCTGAGTTTTCTGACTTCAGGCCTATCAGTCGACTGATACAGTATCAGTCGACTGATACCTGCAGTTTGAGTTGGGCGAGGCAAGCTTCAATGGTTATCATCTTGCGAGCTTTTGAGATAGAAGGGTAATATGTTATTATGCATGATTGCTTAAGTTAGAATGTAATTGTTAGATGAATTTAAAAGTTTAAAAAAAAAAGATTTCCGCATTTTTAGTCATGCAAAAGAGTTGAGAAGTAGAGAAAAGTAACGATCCGTCTAAGGCAGGAGAAGGCGGGTCGCTACATCAACTCTCCAAGACTTTACTATCTAAGGTCAACTCCTTAGGGTTTCCAAATGCCTAGCCTCACTCACTAGGACTTTACCTTGTCTGGTTTCACTCACCAAGACTTTTATCCAACTTCACTCACCAGGATTTTATATCCGATCCTCGACTAGGACTTTGTGCCCAATTTCTTGAACCAAGACTTCGGTGCCCAATCCTCGGTCAGGTATTCGTGCCCAATTCCTCGAACCAAGACTTTAGTGTCTAACCCTTGGCCAGGTTTTCGTGCCCAATTCCCTGAACCAGGACTTCGTGTCCAACCCTCGGCCAGGTCTTCGTGCCCAATTTCCCAAACCAGGACTTTGTGCCCAGCTTCACTCACCAAGTCTTTGGTGCCTTAACAAGGACTTCTTTGTTAGTCATCTGGTCATAACTAGACTTCTCTCAGCTAAACATCAGATCCTGTTTGGCTTAGTCCTTGGTCTAATCGACCAGATTTAGGTTTACTCATTCTGTCAAACACTAAGTCCTGTTTGGCTTAACCTTTGGTCAAACTGACCAATCCTAGGTGCTAATCACTCTGCCAAATATCAGGTCCTATTTGGCTAACTCTTTTGTCAAACTGATCAAACCTAGGTTTACCCTACCAAATATCAAGTCCTGTTTAGCTTAACCCTTGATCAGACTGACCATGCCTTGATATATTGTCAAACATCGAAACACTAGAGGCTGTTCTTGTCTGATATTTTTTGCACCAACATTCAAAGTATTAAATGTATGAGTTTGTATAAATGTTTGCAACTTTCAATAATATGTTTACCTTGGGAAATGGAATGATTAAGTTCAATGGCCTGAATTATGTTGATTGATCTGAACAAGTCTTATTTCAATTGGGTGTTATGGGCCTTGATATGACATTGGTAATGGAACAAAAACCTACAGCCATTACAGAGACCAGTACGGAAGCTGACAAAACTCTTTACGATGCTTGGGTGCGGTCTAATAGGCTGATTTTGAACTTAATGAAGATGACTGAAAATATCAAGCCATCTATGCCCAAGACTGACAATGCAAGGGAGTTCATAAAATTGATTAAAGAATACTCACAATCAGAGATTACTGATAAGTTTATTGTGGGGACCTTAATGAGTGGTTTGACAACTAAGAAATTTGATTGGTCTCAACCCATTCATGATCATGTGACAAGTATGGCAAATCTAGCATCATATTTGAAGTTGATGGGAATGGATGTGAGTGAGTCATTCCTAGTACAGTTCATCATCAACTCACTTCCTTCCGAGTTTGGACCGTTCCAGGTGAATTATAACACCATTAAAGAAAAATGAAACTTTCAAAAAATTAAGGCTATGTTGATTCAGGAGGAAAGGAGATTGAAGAAAATAAGGGATCACTCCATCCATTTATCAACTCATGTAAGAGCTGATAATAATAAGACTAAACTATGCAAGAAGAATAAAAATAAAAGTAGGGCCTTCACAAAAGTTAAAGAGAGTGAAGTCTATAAAGAAAACAAGTGTTATTTTTGCGATAAAAGTGACCACTTAAAGAAGGTTATCCAAAAAGAAAGAGTTGGTTCAAAAAGAAAGGTAAATACAATATTTGAATAAATTTTGAATCAAACCTTATTGAAGTGCCTAATAATACTTGGTGATTGGATTCTGGTGAAAGTACTCATGTGTTGCATATTATGCAGGGATTCCTTTCGATCCAAACCATAAATGAAACTGAAAATGCTTTGTATATGGGGAATAGAATGAAAGCACAAATAGAAGGAATTGGAACGTACAAATTAATCTTCGACACTGGTTGTTCTTTAGATCTAAAAAATTATCTCTATGTTCCTATATGTGCTAGGAATTTAATTTCTGTTGGAAAGTTGGATGATGTAGGATTTAACTTTAAGATTGGAGATGGTGTATTTTCATATATAAACATGACTACTATTATGGCTATGGTACTTTAATAGATGATTTATATCGTTTTAATCTTGATGTTAATTTTGTTTCATATAACTGGTAGTAAATGTACTGCACAAAATGAGAATTTTGCTTATTTGTGGCATCAAAGATTGGGTCACATATCCAAAGAAAGGATAATGAGGTTAATGAAAAGTGAAATATTACCTCAATTGGATTTTGGTGATTGGAGCATATGTTTGGATTGTATTAAGGAAAAACAAACCAAACATATATCAAGAAATTCAACCACAAGAAGCAGTCAACCACTTGAAATAATATACACTGATATTTGTGGTCATTTTGATGCTCCATCTTGGAGCGATGAAAAATATTTTATCACCTTTATTGATGGCTTCTCACATTATTGCCATTTATACTTACTTCATGAAAAATCACAAGCAACAGACATCCTTGAGGTATTCATTAATGAGGTTGAAAGGCAGTTGGATAGAAAAGTAAAAGTTGTAAGATCCAATATAGGTGGCGAATATTATAGAAAATATAATGAGAATGGGCAATGTCCTGGTCCATTTGTAAAATTTCTTCAAAATGGAGGCATATGTGCATAGTACCGTACCTTTATCATTGTGGATGCATGCATTAAAGACTGTTGTATATCTGCTTAATAGAGTTCCCAGTAAAGCAGTTCCTAAGACTCCCTATGATGAACAGAAAGGAATCCTAGTTTAAGACACCTCATGTTTGGTGTTGCCCAACAGAAATAAAAGTATATAATCCACATGAAAGAAAATTTGATGCAAGAACTATTAGTAGTTTCTTCATCGGTTATCCTGAAAAGTCAAAAAGGTATAAATTTATTATCCTAACCACAGTATGAGAATAGTAGAGTTTGTAAATGCTCAATTCATTGAAAATGACCAATTAAGTGGGAGTGAGAAATCACGAAAGACGGATGGATATTAAAAAAATTTGTGGCGAACTTTTTTCGCTTAATGTTTCTTCTCAAGTTGTCCCATTTGTTGTATCACAGTTACACAACATGTCAAGACAACAAAATAATAATATCCAAAACCCACAGAATGAACATATAGATAATGAACCAACTAATAATGTTCAAGTCACAAATGAACAAATGATAGAAGAGACACAAGAAATGGAGTTAAGGAGGTCAAAAAGGCAAAGAAGACTAGCTATTTCAGATGATTATATTATTTATTCACTTGAACATGATGTTGGTGCAAAGAGCATCAGTTATGAACAGTCAACCTCTAGTGTTTCGATGTTTGACAATATACTAAGGTCTGGTCAAAGTGATCAAGGGTTAAGCCAAGGGTAAACCCAAGCTTGATCAGGTTGACCAAAGGGTTAGCCAAACAGGACCTGATGTTTGACAGGATGATCAAACCTAGATCTGATATATTTGACAAAATACCAAGGTTTGATAAGTAAGAACAAGAGTTAGTCAAACAAGATCTGATGATTGGCAGAGAACCCATGGATGGTCAGTTTGACCAAGAGATAGTTAGAACAAGGGTTAGTCAAACAGGATCTGATGTTTGGTAGAGAACCTAGGGTTGGTCAGTTTTACCAAGAGATAAGCCAAACATGACTTGATGTTTGGTAGAGTAATAGAACACATTTGGACTAAGCCAAACAAGACTTGATGTTTAGCATAAAGAAGTCTAGTTAGGATTAAGATGACTAGCAAAGAAGTCCTAGTTCGAGGAATTTGGCACGAAGTCTTGACTTACAGGGTTGAGTACGAAGACTTGGTTTAGGGGATCAAGCATAAGACTTTGCTGAGCAGGGATCGCGGACAGGAGTCGAGGTCGAATGTCGTCGAGTTTCGGATTCTTAGAGGTCGAGCAAAAGTCCTAGTCGAGGATCGGGCAACGAAGACTTGACAAGTGAAGCCAAGCATGAATACTTGGTACGGGGGACTGAGCAGAAGACTTTCCTGAGTGGGGATCGCGGACAAGAGTTGAGACAGGGAGAGGTCAACGTTGTCGAGTTCCAGATTCTCGGAGGCCGAACAAAAGTCCAACTGGAGGTCCCGGTTGGCAAACTTCTCCAGATTAGAATAGGCGAGGGCACGTTCCCCGGGAAAGGAAACAGTAGGCATCGATTCGACCTAGGATTTCATTTGAAATCTAAAGTCAGAACCAGACAGTTCTGGCTGTCAATCATTAAGGCTAAGAATTATTTATTTTGTCTTGTGATTGTTTGTCTTGTAGGAACCTGGAGTTAGAGTCAAGATAGGAGAGCAAACACAAGAAAACAAGAAAATTGGGAAAGGGCTCCCAGGCACTTGGGATGCAGGCCTTATCTCTGTGCTGAGTACGCCAGTTTGGATCAAGTTTTGACCGGAACTAGGGCGCCTGAAAGGTCATTCAGGCGTCTGAATAAGTGCTATATAAAGGGGTCGAGTGCAACAGTTCATATTATCAACTTACACATCCGCTCACTCCTTCTGTGCAAAGGAAAAGTGTTGAGACGAAGCTCTGTGACCAAGGAGGCTCCAGGAGGAAGTGTACGATGCTTCGGAGTTTCAGATCGGTCGGGATTATCGTCTTCTGTTTGGTTTGCATTTAGTTTGTAATTCTTTATCATTATTTTAATTGTGCTCTCAACTGTAAGATGAGTTTCTCTGTCTCCAAAAATTTTGAAAAGGAGACCACTAGTGGATGGACGCTACCCGTAATTAAGCCTTGGACGTACTGACCCTGGGGGGTTGGGAACCAAGTAAATCCCGCGAGTTCTTGTTGTGTTCGCTTTGTTTTTATTATTCCGCTGCTACTAACCACTCTGATATTAAGCGAACAATCAACGAAGATCCGACGATAAACTGACGAGTCGATATTCACCCCCTTTATCGACGCCACCGATCCTACACATGAATGTGACCTAAGCATTGATAAAAATCCAATCTCGTTCATACAAGCCATGAAAAGTGACAATTCTGAAAAATGGCTTAATATTATGAAAGAAGAGTTAAATTCCATGGATGAAAATAAAGTATGGGAACTAGTTGAGTTGCTTAAAGGCTCAAAACGAGTTGGTAGTTAATGGATCTTTAAGACCAAATGTGACTCGAAAGGAAACACTGAAAGGTATAAAGCTAAACTTGTTGCCAAAGGATATACTCAAAAGGATGACATTGATTAGAATGAGACCTTCTCTCTGTTGATGCAGTCTGACCCTGATTGTTGTTTTGGGTGTTGACATCGATTTAGTTTAGGTTGATGATTATGATTATGGTTAAGTCCTGATCGGGGATTAGGCATGTTATGGAAAATCCTAGCTTGGAGGGCTAGGGTGTTGGAAAATCCTAACTTGGAGGGTTAGGTGTGGAAAATCCTAGCTTGGAGGGCTAGGTGTTGAAAAGTCCTAATTCGGAAGGGTTGGGTGAAAAGTCCTAACTTGGAGGGTTAGGTGAAAAAGTCCTGGCTTGGAGGGCCAGGTCTTAGCTTGGAGGGCTAGGTGTGAAAAATTCCTAATTCGGAAGGTTGGGTGAAAAGTCCTAGCTTGGAGGGCTAGGTGAAAAGCCCTAACTTGGAGGGTTAGGTGAAAAGTCCCAACTGGAGGGTTAGGTGAAAAATCCTGGCTTGGAGGGTCAGGTCCTAGCTTGGAGGGCTAGGTTGGATGAAATCCTAGCTTGGAGGGCTATGTTGGAGCCCCTGGATCGGTCTGGTGACCGATCAGGGAGTTGGCATGGTGCTCCTTCGTGGATCGGTCTGGTGACCGATCCAGTGATGACTGATCGGTCTGGTGACCGATCAGGGAGTATGCGTTTCACCCACTGCTTGGCTCCTAATCGGTCTGATGACCGATCAGGGAGCACACAGTGAGGTTGAGTTCCCGTGCTGATCTGCTCCTGATCGGTCTGGTGACCGATCTGGATCACTGTGCAGATCGTTCTGGAGAACGATCAAGCGTCGCGAGTTCCTCACTATGATCGATCAGGACGGAGCCTGATCGGTTTGGTCATGACCTGATCGGTCTGGTGACCGATCAGGAGGCTCTCTGATTGGTCCGGTGACCGATCAGGAGGGTTGGACTGCGAAGCTCAGAAATCACCCGGCAAAGGGGTGGATCGGTTTGGTGATCGATCCACAACCTGGGATCGGTCTGGTGATCGGTCCAGGAGAGACCCAGAGAAATCGCGATTTCTGATTGAGCGTTGGGGACCGATCAGGATGGAGCCTGATCGGTCTGGTGACCGATCAGGAGGCCCTCTGATCGGTCCGGTGACCGATCACTTTAATTCAAAATGCACTGTCAGACGCTCTAATCGCGTCTGAACGTATCCGATTCTCTGCGCTTAATCTCTAATGCTTGATTTTCTGTTTGATATACTGCTTTAATGTCTGATTAAGCTGCAGGTGACAGGGAAGGATTCAAACACTCAAGGAGAGTCAATGAAGGCCTTTCCTTGGAGCAGGTTTGTCCGTTTTCCATCTCAGGTTGCAACGGCCAGAGCTGCAGACTGGAGCTGCTGACTGGAGCTTGGCTGAGGGAAGGTCAGGGAGTCCAGGGAGAGCTCAGTGGTAGCTGGCGTTGACAGGTTAGCAGCTGGAGGCTGCAGTGGGATGGTGTCACCTGTGATCAGTGGAGAAACAAAAGGGCGTAGAGAAGAAGAGCAGAGGAGAGTTCGCTGAAACAATTTCTGGCTTGAGTTCTTACTGCATGTTTGTTCTCCACACTATGCTTGTGCGTTCAGAAGTTCCATTATCTTGAGCAAGCAACTACAATCAGTGAAGCAATTATTCCTTACTTGAGCGCTTGGAGGAAGGAACAAGAGGCTTTGAGTCCAACAGCGAGAAGACACGAAGAAAGGGTTCTTGCGTGAGATCGTCGCCGGGTGGAGCTCGGGAGAAGCTTGCTGTGTTCTTGTCTGTGCTAAGTGCTAAGTAAGATCTTTCTTGTGTTTCATTGTGCTTAAACTATATCTTTGATTGAAACGTTGTGGAGAGGTTACTCCACCGAGAAGGAGGTTGCTTTCTATCCGGATCTTCTGGGGCTTGATCTGCCGATGATCAAGGGATCACCCATCTTATGGGCACGCCAAGGAATAGGGGCAAGTTATCCCCGAACCTTGTAAATACTCTTGTTACCGTTCTTGTGTTTGCTCATAGTTTAGGGTTTTGGTTTTCTGCATACTCT